>MU863919.1:0-252943 GCA_033296885.1 Triangularia verruculosa | reverse complement strand
TTATTAAATTCCTTTTTTTATATAAAAGTAATTCGTTATAAAATAAATAAATAAAGCTTTTTATAAAGTCTTTAATTAAGTTTAATTAATAAATTTTACTTATAATTTTAATAAACTTTATTATAACAAAATAAGTAAAGTTATTTTTAAAATTTATTTTATTTTTAATTAATTACTCCTTTTTTCAAAAGATTATATTTCGGACTTTAATAATTTAATTAATTTCGGGGTTTTAAATCCTATAAATCTTTATTTCTTTATATTTAACGAAATATTTAATAAAAACTTAAATTTAAAGTTTTTTAATTTTTTTTTTTTAAATATTAAGAATTATATAATATATTTTATAATTATAAACCTTTATATAATTTATTTAAAGTTTCAGAACTTTAATTTACTTTAAGTTATTTTTAGCTTTTTTTTATAACATAAAAAAATTAAATTAAAGTTTTTTAAAGAAGTTTTACTTTAGGAGTTTTATCATAAAGGTATATTATTATTTTCATATTATTTTTTAAACGTTTAACTCTTTTATTTTAATTTTAATAATTTAAAGCCGAAAGTTTATAAACGATTTTTATTACCGTTAAATATTTTTTTATCTTTTTTAAAAAAGTAATTTCGTTATTATATTAAATAGTTCGGACTATTATTTAATATTACTGGAATAAACTTTAAAAAAAAGTTTTAATAATATTAATAAAAATTTCGGAGGTTTTATTTTTAAAAGGATATCCAAAAGTTATTTTACTATAATAATTAATAAAAAGAAAAAAGGTATTAAAAATTTTACTTATTTTTTCTATATTAAAAAATATTTATTATAAAGATTTTATTAATATAGTAGACTTTCTTTTTAATTATATACTTTTTATATTTTTAATTTTACTTATAATATAAACCTTATATTTTTTTAATTATAAAATATTTATAAAAAATTAAATTCTTTGGCTTTTTATTATCGGGTTTTTATTTATTAAAATTCTCGATTTTTTAATCTTTATATATTACTTTTAAATTACTTTAAACTTTACCGTTAAAAAGTTTTTTTCTATAATTTTATTAATATCGTTAAAAAATCTTAGCCGATTTTAAAAAGGAATTTCGTTATTACTATTTTATTTATATAATTTAAACGAAAGTATTAAAAAATAAATAATATTATAAAATTAAATCATTTATTATAAATAAAGAATATATTATATTATATAATTATTTTAAAAATTATAATATTAAGTCGAATATATTTAAAGATTATTTATTTATAAGTTTTTTAAAATAAAGTAATTACTTTATTTAAAATAATTTTAATCTTTTTTAAAAGAATTTATTAACTTACTAATAACTTAAATCTTTAAACTTCTTAAAAAATATTAAATTGATAACGAATTTTTTATAATAAATTATATTATAAAGTGAAAAGATTTTAAAACCCTTAAGAGTTTTAACTTTAATATCGATTTTTCTATAATTTATAATAAAAATAATAAAATTACCGGTTATTAAATTATTTTTTAAAAGAATAAATTTAAAATTATTAAACTTTTTAATATCGTTAAAAATATAAAAAGGTAATATTAAAATCGAAAATCGTTAAATATTAAAGAAGGTATTTTATAATAATAAAATTAACTTTAAAATTATTTTCTTTTAATTTAAATATAAAACTTTCGGTCTTTAATTATAGGAAAACTATATTAATAAGATTATACTAAAACCGTTTTCGATTTTTATATAATTTTATAATCTTTAAGTTTTTTTTTTTAACGAATTAATTCCTTTAGGATTTATTTAAATTACTTCCTTTCTCTTTTTTCTTAATTCTTTTTACTTCTTTTATTAATTTTAATAATAAAATAATTATCTTATTAATAATTTTTTATAATTATTTACTTTTTTTAAATTAAACTTATTTTAGAATTTTCTTATTAAAAATATAATAATAATTATAAAGTTTATAATTTAATCTTTAATAAACTTTATATATAAAAGTTCTTTTATTTTAAAAGATTAAATTAATTTCGGAATTTTATTTTTTATATTTATATAAACTTCGCTTACTCGTAGGGACTTAGGTCTTCGCGAGTAGGGGGGATGTAGGGGTCGAGTGGGTAGAGTAGTTGGTTTCAGTTACTTTATAGGCCCGTATTTGACTTATAGTATAGATATTTAATATTATAACGATATATAACTGATCTCTATATTTATTTATTAATTAATCTTTAATATCCTTTAATATCCTTTAATATCCTCTATTATTTAACGTTACTTCCCGGTTACTAACGACTATTTCTCTATTAACTATTAACTATATCCTTAATATTCCGGCTTTTTAAACAACTTCTTCTATTTTATTATTATCTTTTTATATTCTTCGATAATTATAATAACTTTTAATATTTAATCGATACGATTTTAATATTTAAAGTATTTTAAGGTATATAAAATTAGGGCGAGGTATACTTTAACGAAGTCGAACTTAAGTATAGATATAATTTCCGATATTACTTTAGTAATTATAATTACTGTAATAATTATAATTATTTCAGCTTTACTAATATCGTTAATAATAATATTTAAAGTATAATTATAATACCCGAAATATAAGGAAATAGAAATTGTATCGATTATAATATTAATTAGTATAATTGATATTTTATTAATAATAAAGATATTTTTTTAATAAAGACTAATATTAAAGTTAATAGTTTTTTTAAAGTATAATAAATCAAGAAGAGTTTTATAAATATTTTTTTTTATATACGGGATTCTTTTACTATAATTTAAATAAACCTTATATAATATATAATAGTTTTTTATAACTTTTATATAGCATTTATATTAAAGTATATATAAATATATCGGAAGTCTGAAAGTTTATAATAATTCTTAATATACGGTACCTTTTAGTATAGTAGAGTACACTATACTGTAGTTTAATGAAGCTTTCTGGTGCGTTCGGGCCCAGTTTTTACTAGTATTACGATATAAACTTCGCAAAATATATTATATAATATTATATAGGTTTTATAAAAGTACCGTTTTTTTTTTCTTTTTTAATTTCTTTTTATTTCTTTATTTTTAAATATAAGGAAATTTTTATAAATTCGGAACTTCTTCTTATTTTTAAAATCAATAAAAATATAATTATAAAGGTTTTTAATAATATCTTTTATAAAAATTTCTTTTTTTATTATCTTTTTTTTCTTATTAAATAAGTAATTAATAATTTATAATTATATTATCTTTATATTAATAATAATAGTTATAGATTCATAAAATTAACTAATTAAGAAAAAAATATTAGAAGTTTAATAATTATAAATTATTTAAAAAAAATTACTTTTAAATAACGATTTATTTTTCTATTTTTTTCGGGATATTAATTAACTTAAGAGTTTTAATATAAAAGTTAAGTTTTTTTAATATTTAAATTAAAACTCGTTAATCTTAAGCTTTAAAATATTTTTTAAAAAATCGAAATTTATTATAATACTGTTTTCTCTAATATAATCAATATTTTAAAGAAAAATCTTAATATCAATAGTAATTTAATCGTTAATTTTATTAAATATTTTTTAAATCTAAAAATAAATTCAGATTTTTTAACTGAAGAATTTAATATTAAATCGAAAGAACTTTTTATTTTTACTAGTAAAATTTCTAATAATATAAATAAACTCCGTAATTTTTTTAAGGACCTTTAAGACCGTAATATTATTTTTAAAGGTTTTTCGAATTTATTATTAATACTTTTTAAAATCTTAAAAGTATTAATAACATATATTACTTTTATATCTATAATATTTATATACCGTAATTATTTTCAGATATTTAAGATTAAAGGAATCCAGAAATTCCGGTTTTTTAAAAGTAAATTCCCGGTTATTAAAATCGAAGTAATGCTAATAGTATTAAACGTAGGACCTTAAGTCTTTTTCGAATAGATATTAATTTTCTAGGTTATTAAAAACGAAATCTTTAAATTTTACTATTATAAAATAATTTATTATATCGATTATTATTTTATTAATATATTAATAAGTTTTTATAATAATAATAATTTTAAAGTATTATAATATATTATTTTAATTATAAATTATTAAACGGTAGTATTAAGGACTAAAAGTAATTAATTTCGGTATAGTAGGAAGAAGTCCGGCTAAGTAGCGCGGAAATCTCTAACCTAGTAGTATAAGTCTCCTTACTAAAGTCTTAATCTTCCTAATAGTGGGCCTTCCTAACTAATCTAACACCAGGCTAAAGTAGGCTTTTTTAAGTTAGCTAGTAACCGCCTCGCACTATAGGAAATACAGGAAAAGCTTAATAATTATAAATACTTATAATCGAATATAAAATAAACGCTTTTAATATTATTTTACTTATATAACTTAAATAATATATATCATATTAATTATACCCTAATTTAATATAAATAAAGATAAAATATCTCCATTTATTAAATAAATAAAGATTAATATTACTAATTATATTATTTAATTAATATATTCGATTAAAATAATATTATTAAAAGTATTTATTATTATTACTTTAAGTTAAATTATTATAAATCCTATTATTTATAAACTTCGTCGATTAAATTATTATAAATTTACTTATTAAATTTTAAATATAGGAAAAAACATTAATAATATTATTATTATATTTAACTTTAATTATTAAATTATAATTAAAAACCTTAAAAAGAAAGTTAATATAAAAGTTTAATATACTTTAATTGCTCAAACCTTTAATATTTTCGATAATAAAACTCCTTAAACCTTAATAACTAAGATAAAGGAACGGAAAAATTAGTGAAATTAAATAATTAAAGTCGTTAGAAAAGTTATAAAGTAAAAGGAAAATACTAAGTAATAAAATACTAATAACGGAGGAAAATATATACTATTAAGTTTAATATACATAAGAAATGTTACATTAGACTCGTCACACCTTTGAAGCATAGCGAGCCTTCCCCACTCGGGGAATTTCAGGCGTAATACGGGAGCCAAGATTCGATATTAAAAGCAATAAAACGGACTTCCGACCCCTCGTTACCCACCGTATCCGATAGCAGTGACAAGGTACGATACGGAAAGCAACGGTGCGCGGATTGGCGGTTATTAACTGCTGGCTCCAGCGAGCCGAGCCGAGTTGCAAGCAAAAAGCATTCTGGAAGCTCGGTGGAAGGATTGGAAGGTCCATGCCAACCGAGCGCCGTTACGTTGCATACGTTGCAGTTTGAAACGGTGTGAATTGCTCACGAATTGCTCACCGTGAAGGTGTCCACCTGGCCGTCCACTTATTTGCGCAACTAGTGAATCCAATTCTCTTGAATGCGGAGCGCTTCTGGAAGATTAGCGTCTTCCCGCCAGACCGTCTGGTGCTCGCGGAAGGCGGAAGGGCCACCGCACTAGTCCCAAGCATGACAGGAAACGTCACCGCCCTAGCTTGGGATTTGTTGTCACCGCCGCCGCGCTGGCCATCATGGAGACAGCGTCCCTTGTCGTCGTTGCAGCGTGGTTCCGGATCTCGCTCCGAGCGGGTCCGGACTGGATGGATTCTCACCTGCCATGTCCACTTGCCAGCTCATACTCACAGACATCACGGACCCGTGGCACAATGTTGTTTCCAGCAGCTTCGTGATGTTGTCATAGGACGGCTGATCCATTCGGCTAGACTCCGGCCCGCGGAAAGAGCGCTTTTATTGTTATTATTATTATTATTATCGCAAGGAACCATTGGGTTCGCCAAGCCCCGCTCGAGATCTATTGCTGCTAGTATCACGGTAATCTTTGGTAAGTAATTCATTGGTACCGGGGCGTGAGAAAGGGCCGCCAATCTCCCTGCGAACCACCATGATCGACGCCATCTTGTCAATCTCCAGGGCAGTTCAGATGACTGGAAGTCGCGCACCAAGCCATTGGGCATGGGGCGGGCGGCGCAGTTTGGCTTTGCCTGTCGGATGGAACCTTTCCCATGTTTCCAACGTCAGGCCGCTCCCTCCCAACTGGGTCGACACGGTTGACACGCGACATTCAGATCCCGGTCGAACGGTTTTTAGGCTTTTCCTCATTGCTCTGGTTTTTTTTGCTCGTTTTTGATATGCGGTTGTATACCTACCGGCCTTGTACCGAGCTACCGAACATGGTGGCCGTACATGACCAGCTTTGACTGGCCCGAGAGCTATACAACAAAAGTTTAAGCATGTATACTGCAAGCCATCTTGCTACCCCTGGTGCTGGGCATGCAGGACGTCAGCGAAAAGCTCTGTTCCCCCATCCAGAGACTCCTGCATCTCGCATTGATGCCCGAACGATTCCGAGTTTTACTGGTGCGAAATCTTTGGGCTTTCCTGCAGAATATGCAGCCCATGGCGCATGCGCGGAATTCCAGGAGAGCAGGGCGAGTAGGAATCCCGGTTCTTGTTCCTAGGGCTGGCCATTGCCAGCAAACCGACGGGATGCCATCATCACCTTTCACCGTGAGGCTTCTAACGACGGGTTCTGCGACCTTCTCATGCGGCCGGCGGTGGGAAACTGCTGCATCGACGTCAGTGCTATGCCTGCTTGCGGAATAGAACATGCATATCCGGCCTCGCTTCGTCTGTCGTGCAGATTCGGCCCTGTCCCTGATCAACTCCACTAGCCTCACATGGGCTAAAAGGTCATCAAGGTCGTTAGGTCCGGCGCCCTGACTCTGGCGGGTACTGGTACCATGAATTTGCCAGAAAATAAACAAGAAGATCATATATCGCGACAGTTGCTGGCCATGCTCTTTGAGGCGAACCGAGGCCGATGAAAGCAACGTCACAGAGCCCTGATGAGCCCTGGAAGTAGTCAAGGTCGGCTCCAAAATTGCCAATCTCACCACCACCACCACGTAGATGTGACAGTGACGGAATGTAGGATTGGGAAAGACCACGTCAGGTATGTCCAACCGGTGGTAACCGCGGGACGAAGTGAAAAACAAAAACCAATGACAATGAGAAGACACGCTGTGGCGCTAGAGTTGCCGACTTTGAGTGTTTGAGGATGGATATCGGAAATGCAATGAGACATTTTCATGATGAGGGTACTGGCATTACGTGTGAAGTCGATGGGTGAGGTCTCAGTTCAAGATAATCTTGCTTCAAGAAGACGAAAGAGTGTGTCTCAGGTGCAGCAGATTAGCAAGCTGACGGGATGATATGAGACACTCCCGCTGAGTGATTTGTCGTCGTCAGCCGCTCCCGTCTGGATCGTCATCGTCATCAGGCCAGTTTCGAGGTGGGAGATGAGGGAGTCGAAGATTCATTCGGTTGGCAGCCGAAGATTATCGTTGGCCTGATGAAATATTGTAAATATCGCTTCTGACTTGGGAACATGTGCAGATGGCATGCAGAGAAGCGCGTGGGGACGGGACCTTGCAACACTAATTTTGTGGGGATGGGTACTTGCTGCGGTGGCCCAAGCTCCTTTTCTTTTTTAGTGAACACAACGTCGGGCAGTGTTGAAGATGGAAATTGCAAGACCGGGCACGAAAACTGCAGCGTTGTGTTCAATGGAAACACTTTTCAAATCTCCGGGATCCCCAAAACGGGCTACGGCATTTGCCATTCTTCCGAAAGAGACGGTGAATATACTACCTACACGGCAGCGTCTGTGCGAAGCTTAAGCGCCGAACACTCCTTCTGCGCTGCCAGCTCACCTCTACATGTGTTAAGAGATCAGAAAACAACTCATCCCACCTCTCTCGGTGTTGATGACTTGTCACATGTACGCGCCCTGTTGGTCGGGCAGCTGCCAGGTCTTGGAGACGATTTGGTAACGGTGTGGCATGCCTCTTTGGGCGGCCTGCAGCAGCTGTCGATCATGTGTCTTGTGTCCTTGCAGCTGCACTTCATCTGCAGAAAAGAAGAGGCACAACACCATGGAGAAAATAGTGGCAACTAGCTTTTGTCCAAGCATGGGGCTTGGTTACGAAAAGGGACGACCCGAGACACTGGACTGTCAGAGGTCTGAAGCACAGCTTCACGCCATCTCATTTCATCGACCGACACGTTGTCCACCAGGCCAAACCTATTTGCCCATTGGGTCCCAACCTCGTCGACTTTGGGCTCACGCGCGGGGGTTCAGCGGGGGGTCGGTCATCCTTCTGCTCGCCGGTTTCCCATGAGCCGTGGAGGCGCGAAATACCCGTCTGAGAGATTTGATGCTAACCGGGTTGTTGGAACTCCTACTTTTATCTCTGCTTTTTCAACTTCTTGCGCAAGAAATGCAAAATCAGGCATCAATGTGACCTCCCTTCGGGGAATTTTTCCGCTGAGGTGTTACGAGAGGTAACTATTCCCCCCACTAATCCATACTGTGCTGCAAACACAATGCTTCTTCTCATGCATTGCTGCGGCTCATGACGCTTTGGGGAAGTTCAATCGGGATGAGAGAGCAGTTCACGATGAGGGGCTTCTTCGGAAGAAAGGCCTGTGGCCAGGTTAGGTTGTGATCCATGCTGTCGGTCCTTGGGTCCCCGTCACACACCTGTGCTACCCAAACCATCGAGGCTCTGCATTTTTTGCATACCCGAACCTCCAGCCCAGCCCATGATACCTGCCTGAGTTGCATATCGGAAACAAAGCTCTGTTTCTTGTAGTTTAAGTCTCGGTTGTGAGTCTCGTCTCTGCGGCCGTAGGGCCCTGAGCGGATCCAAGGGCCGTCTTCCGGCAGCATTTTCAACGGCGGTTGCATGTCCGAGAGAACTGGCGCTCCGATGCGCCGACTCCGCAAACTAGAACAGCCTCCTATAGATGTACGTGATTGTAATATCTGGCTTGTCGGAGGGATATATATTCACTGATTGACACATATGCTCCAATCGCCTGGTTGTTACCTTTTACCCGGAAACCCGCGTTGCTCGAACTGCTATATCTTGCTTCTCGGCTATCGCCGAGTGAGGGCTTTGTTGAACCGTTGAATCTCACATTCGGAATTTGGATACAACTGTCTAACCCAGTGTTGTGGTTGAACTTTTTGAAAGGCCGGTGGCAACATTGTAAATACTCCGCCAGTCACCGACTCCACTACAGCTTATTCAGCTCTCCGTGATCGCCTCACCTCACACTCAAACAAACAAAACAAACAGACTCATAAAACCTCAGTGTCTCGGTTGCCACCAAAATGTCCACCGAAAACTTCCAAGTCTGGGAGGTAAAGACCCCCTATCTCAACCTCCACTGCGGCCTTGGCGAGGGCCCATACTACGAGCCCGCCACCCAAACCGTCCGCTTCGTCGACATCAAGAACAAGAAGCTTCACACCGTCTCCATCAACGACCCAACCGACCTCACCACACTCACCTTCAACGAGCCCGTCACCGTCACCGCTGATGTCGAGGGCCTCGATCCCACGGACAAGATCCTGATCGGAGCCAAGCAGGGCCTTGCGATCCTGGACAGAAAGACGGGGGAGTACCTCTACATCTCCAAGATCGAGGGGGAGGGCCTGGATAGAATCAGGAGCAATGACGGCGCGGTCGATCCCCAGGGCAGGTTCTGGATGGGGAGCATGACCGATTTCGGCAAGGGCGATTTCAGGCCTGAGGGTAAGACTTTCTTTCACTTTACCCTTACACTTTCCCATTTCACACTCCCCCAACGGCATGCAGCTTCTGGACGGATACCCTGAATTGGCATATTCCGGGGAAGGGTCAGGGGAAGCAGCAAGAAACCCTCTGCACACACAAACAGGGTTCCCGACCAACCTTACATGAAAGGCTTTGTACACGTGGCAGACCTACCTAGGTTGGAACTCCTCTCTCTCCCAAGTGTATGTCGATCGGATGGGAGAACCGAAGGGAAGAACAGGGAAAAGAAAAAGAAACGAACACATCGTCATCCCCCCAGGTATCGCCATGGGTTAGTTCTCAAGTGAGAGCAAAGCACGACACAGAACAAGCCGCAGCTTGCGTTGTTACCAAAACACACACACAACATGATGATTGCTTCACGAATCGGAGTCGCCGTCCAAAAGCCCGCCGTCAAACGCTCATGCTCATGCTCATGCTCATGCGGCGGCGGCGTCATGCAATGCATGTACAACGAACTCAAACTAAACCCATCAAGTCGGGTTCCAAACTGCTTGCTGCCATGTGGCATTTCGCGCGGCTCTTTTCGTCCCGTCCCGACTCCGGTGCCCAAGCGGCGATAGCTTTTTTTTTTTCCCTCTGCCTTACCAAGTTAGGCATTTTACCTTGTCTCTATACCTCACCCATTATCGTTGCCAGGTTTAGCTACTAACCCGATCTAAACTAGGATCCCTCTTCCAATTCTCCCAAAGCCAGCCCCCCAAGGTAGCCCTCACCTCCCTGACTATCCCCAACTCCGTCGGCTGGTCCCCGGATCACAAGACGATGTACTTCACCCACTCCAACGCCCGCGAGGTCATCGCCTGGGACTATGATCCTTCCCCGGCCTCCGGTGACACCCTAACCCTCTCTAACAAGAGGGTCTTCTACCAGCACGTCGGCAAGGGCGAGCCGGATGGTTTTAGGGTTGATGTCGAGGGTAATATCTGGCATGCCGTCTACGGCGAGTCTAGAGTCCTCAAGCTGAGCCCGGAGGGCAAGCTGATTGGAGAGATCCGGCTGCCGACGAGAAACATCACGTGTGTTGAGTTTGTCGGGGAGGAGCTGTTCATCACTACTGCTGGCGATGATGATGCCGCGGATGGGGAGGAGAGCAAGGAGCTGGGTGGGGGGTTGTTTAGAGTCCATGTTGGGGTTACGGGGGTGGGGCATGATTTGTTTAAGCTTTAGATGGGGTGGTAGAACTGTTTAGAAAGAGAGAGAGAGAAGTTAGAGACAGACAAGTGTAGATTGTATATAGACCGTTTGAGGTTAGACATTTCGTTCCTCTGGAACTCATCAAACCGTTCTGAGTTGTCTTCCATATAGGTACCTTTTGTATCAAGCTGTACTCCAAACTCAGTCCAACTCTCGACAGAAATAAAAAAACGGACACGACAGCCCATCACTAATAACAACCCAAGACGGCTTCAACGGACAGGACGGACCAACAGCGGCCCTTCCCCTCCGTCATCATCATCGTTGAACCCACGCTTCCGCAGCATTGTTAGCTAGCGGGACCCAAACTTCAAAAATAGCAGGTAGCGAGAAAAAAACTAAAAGAAACACCTAAAGACTACGTGGCTAGCTTGCTTGATCTGTTTGTTTTTTCTGGTACGGGGCTTTGGCCCGAAGCTGGGGGGTTGTGCTGTTCGTTGTTGATGTGCTGCTTGATGCCCAGATGTGCACAGTTGAGCAAAAAAAAAAAAAAAAGGCAAGAAAGAAACCCCACCACTTCTATCAAGAAGCGTGTTGCAAATGTGCAGAAATTATTTGCAAGTTTTGTAGCATTCAAATCGGGGCATAAATAATGAAATGCAAGATGGAAATGCGGTGATGAACGACAATGATCGATTAAGTCATTGTGACGAGGTGGTGGAGTGGTAGTAAGAAAGATTGGCAAGGAAGAAACGGTGCTGGGATCGCTCGTCGCGACAGCTTCAAGGTTGGGTTTGTCTTGAATGGCGCTGGAGATCTCAAGATGTTCAAGAGCAGATCCAAATCCAGGCTGATTGTTAGTAATCTTGTATATATTCTCACTTAAACGTCTCACGGGTTGCGCCGTTCATGGATCCGTTCCGCACGCCATACACGCCGTCAGAAATGCTGGATAGAAGCAACCACCATGGTCATAGCTTTGTTACAAAAGGAGATCTCCAGCCTCTCCCGAGATCGTGTAAACGGAGGAAAATATTGTTTTTCTTGCCAGTGATAGACACGAGAAACCGTAATGTCTCCACACGCTGCCTTGGTTGAGGAAACGAAACTCGGTCTCAGCTGGTGATCCGTCAGAATTTCGAAACCGTACCCGTAATATGATATCACAAGTCAAGTTTGTTTTACGTTGTAAGAGTTGATGAGACCTGTTTGATGAACGTTCAGCCATGTAAGCGAGATCACCGTTCTGAAGGTTCCCAGTCCTCCACAGACGGAAGCTACATCGTTACCAACGTTTACCAAACAGTCTCGACGTCTCAAAAGCTCTAGAGCTCCCTGGCCAAGACGGTGATACCACATCATTCATGGACCGTGTGCTATGCAGACTGGCTTCCATTGATGTCTGCACCCTGGAGGTTGAATTGGGGTCAATGTAGTAATTTTGGTGGGGGCACACCGGGGGATTTCGGAAATCTGCGGAGTAGGACTCTTGAACCAGCCATACAAAGAAAGAAGGACTTGCTCCTAGACTATGGTTCCTTACTCCGCGAGGCCAAGTCGCCGCCGGAAGGAAGTGGCTTCTCAGCCAGAGCTCGGGGTATGTGGGGGGCTGGGACTTCGGGGTCCGATCCGTCAGAAACGATAGGTCTTCGGGGCCCCGAAGATCAGATACCTTCTTGATGGTGACAGGTACATGACAGTGACATCCTCAGAAACGGGTTGATGAGACCCGTGACCAGTGACATCTGGTCCAGGGGGGTGGGAATACCATCACAGCTGCTGTCACATCGACGGCGGGCGGGAGCGGCTTCCCCGTGCCAGCTTATGGAACTGACCAGTAGCAGAGATGCCGCTGACAGTATGCTCTGCAAGCTTGGGGTAACGCAGACCCTGCCTTGACTGGAGATGACGAGTTACAGCGAGCAGATAGCGAGCATTCAATAGACGACTGGCTTGTAAAAGTGCCAGGCTGGGGAGGGGGCGAGGGAGGAGTCGATGGAGTCATGCGAGATGCCGTGTTCTCTATCATTATCCAGTAAGACCAAAGAATGCCTATGAAGATGGCACTATTCGGAGGCAGGATCGAGGCGGGTGGGTTGCTACCTCGGTGGGCAGGATGCTGGCCACCACTCGACCTGTCTTGTCATTTTCGTGGCCAACGAAAACAGATTTTGATGAGCAAGCAGTACTTGAACAGAGAACACTGTGCATTCAAGAGCGGTTGCTGACGTACCCCAAATCTGGGGCAAGATTCGTCTTGGGTCTGGGCAAATCACGACGTCCTGTCACTTGCGGGAGGTCGGTGAGTCAAGCAGACGGCAATTCGCGGCGTCGAAAGGGCGTGCCTTACTGGACAGTTGAAGCCCATCACCGGCTATCCATGGTGATAGGCCATGCTCGTCAAGGGTGCTCTCAGTTGTATGGAAAGAAGCAATGGCAGGTGACACGCTTCGTGGTCTGGGCATTCTTCCGGAAATCGTCCGGTCACCGAGTCAGTTGGAACACTTTCGACCGGGAAGAATGAGTGGTAACAAATCATTCGCTTATCTTGGGTATTTATTGGATTAAACGGTGAACTTGGCCGGCATACCGGGTTCGTCAATAACATCCCGGTCGATCTGGCGAAGGAAATATGCACTCAGAGCCGAAGACGAAGACCTGGACTGTTTGCCTCGGTTAGTCGAGAAAAAGGATTGCAATAATGGGTAATCTACCAGAATCATCGATCAGTTTTGCTACCTGAACCTGCCAGCATTGCCTCTGAAAACCGGGCACCGGTGTGCAGACAGGGTGTGGTTTGTGGTGCCGAGCAGGTTGAGCCGTTTTTCGGGAATGAAAAATGGCAGGCAAAAGACACGAACCGCTGGTAAAGTAACCGTAGTATCCCGAGTTCGAGAAGATCAGGCTCCTTTTCAGGATGCAAAATCCCAGAACTTGATGTAGGGCAGGCGAGGAAACAAAGGAGAATGTAAACAAACAGGCGCCATCGCCAGCAATGCCGTATCGTCAGGCACGCTGAATGAGCCAGAGATACAAAGAGTCTGAGAAGATGATTTATGAGGAACCTCGGTCCCACCTCCACAAGAAATTGCCAGTGCAACCATCATTTCCTTCCATCAAAATGAAGGGAAGGCACGATCGGTTGACGGTTGGGGTGGAAACCAGGGTTAGGGTCTTCTTATCAGCTTATCGGAGCTTAATTGAGGACGCGCTTGCAGACCTGGAGCGCGACTGGTCCTCAAAATTGACTTCACGGGACAACTTGAGTCTCAGGCAGCACAGCGCGAACTTCTCTCCAGTTGCTTCACGCATTGTGCATCAAATGGCCACATCTCATCATCAAGATGACCCAAACTTTTGAATCTCAACCTCTCTCTGACCTCGGAGATAGCGACAACGACTTGGATTCGCTTTTTGGCGACGGCCTTGATGACGAGGTCGAGCTCTCTTCTCTTTTATTCGAAGAAGGTCCCTCGGATCCCGCCATCGACCCCCCGACGACTTCAACAAAAGAGCCCGTCTGCGAGCTCACTCTGCCAAGGGTACAAGCAGAGCCTGTTTTTCAGCTCACTTTGCCCGTTGTCCCTGATCCTCTTGGTGCCCCTTTATCGCATCAGGATGGACACACTTCAGGTGGCCTCGTGGTTAGTAGTACCCAATATCCTCACAATGAGCCTCTCAGTGCCGGAGCTGCGCTACCAGGAGATCTCGAGTTCCTGCCAGGTGACATGACCGCCGACACGGCTGCATGGCACGCGGAACTCAGTAAACTCTTGGAGGTCGATTGGGCGAGTCAAGATCAAGATCAGCATGTTAATGCCCCTACAGATGCTTCGGAAGATGGCCAACACATGATTCCGGCCCAAGATGGGGAGAACATGGAGGATTCTTCCGTCATTTATCTTCACCAGATCCATGGGCTTCGCTATTCTCAGAGCGCTTCCACCAGCGCTTTGAAGCTTCCGCGCCAGATCGATGATGATATCCAGCTTGCAAAGGTCTGGGAATATATCACCCTCAGTAAGTCCCCCTCCAGCCTTTTTTCTGAGGCTTATTCAATGCTAACATCATTCCAGGACGAGCCCAGAAATACGAAGAGCTTTATGGCCTGCTTCAGCTGCCCGTAGGTAACGGCAAGTACCTGAAAAAGGACCTTCACGAGTATCTTGAGGCCCAGCAATTCGCCGATCTCATTCAGGAGGTGAGGTGCGATAAGAGCTTCAGCCCTACCCATACCAAAATGTTTGTGGTGAAGCTGGCCTACCAAATACTGGCGAAAGAAGGTTGGGGGGCGCGCTGGTTCGGCGGCCATCATGGGACTGCCAACACCAGAACATTGTTCTGGCCCGAGGACTCGACGAAGCTTCTATTCTACTTCGCCATGCTTGTCTACCGAGTGCAGGATAATTTGAAGTCCAGAGTCACCCAGCAAAACAGTCTCGCTCGCCGGAAACGCGATGAAACTTCAACACGGACAACTCCCCCCTCGTCACTTGACCAACCACAAATCGGCACTCCGGAAACAGAATTGCAGTCCGACATCGCACCCATCACACCGCGACCTTCTACCACACCGCGACCATGCACTCCCCCGGACGGGCATATTCCCGATGTGCAGGCCTTATGGGAAAGCACCGATCTGGCTGTCTCGACGCGGAAAGCCCAGCGGGTTGCGCAGCTTCCAACACCACCCACGGGAACGTCTCCTACCCTTCCAATTCGCGAGGCACCCGAAGCAACACAGCCAGAACCTGCACAAACCGAGCCAGAAATAACATCAGCGAACAGCCGATCGTTCTTTGCTTCCTTGGTCAGCGAGGTAACCATCAACAAGAAGCGCAAGTGGGCCAAGTCGTTGGCTGGTCTCCAAGATCAAGATATCTACGAGGTAGAGATCCCGCCGAACGCTAAGCTCACATACCGCATCTTTGTCAAGGACGGCGCCGACAGTAGTGACCTTATCCACTCCCCCTTCGAGTTCAAACACACCGACTCGATAATATCGGAAGGTGCCTTTGAAGGGCTGATGGCGTCGTTTGAGCAAGCGCAGTATAGAAAACCGCACATGTGGATTCAGACGCCGTATGGCAGGAGGCTTATTACCACGACGGAGGAGTGGGACCAAGCTGTCTTGTCGATTTACAACTTGAGGCGGGCTGGCGGCGTGGTAGAGGTGGATGTTTTTGTTTGAGAAAAAGTGATGGGACTATTTTCGAGCATCATAATATTGATGAATGGAGCTACCGGAGGAATATGGATAGGCGGTACGGAGGACTGGTATAGGTATATCAGAAGCATGCGCATGGATGCGTGGCATTGTCAAAGCTATTGCTCGGGTCATGGATCATCAGGTTAGCGTTTGAGCATTTATTTAGCATTGTTTGGCAGGCCTTTTTTTGTTGCTAGAGTCGTGTAGACAAGGTCCGTAGCATGGACTTGCCATATGGCAAAATAGAATGAGGTTTTGGGGGCTTAGAGACTATTGTCAACATGTCAGGGGGGGGCACCACCATGTATGGTTATTTTGTGGCGGACAGAAATCAGACTTGGTCCTAAGGCGAAGATTACGCAGTCATATTCTCGCTGTTATCTATCAACCTATATTATTCGCCGCGGACAATCCGACTACAGCAGGTATATTATACAGACACAGCCATTTCCATGTAACCGCGGCGGCAAGTGGTCAAGATGTCAAAGCCACCTCCCGCACAATGTTGGCGCCCCCTTCTCTCAAAACAAGGTCAACACCGGTCAAATATGGGATTACTGAATATCCAAGTGAAGAACAAAAGTCAAATAAAACAACTGCACAAGGGGAAATATCTCCCATCCAATAACCAAAAAAAAAAAAACATATTGATTACTCTTTTTCCCATCCCCCCTCCCTTTCCCTCTTGCCTTTCATAACCCATACATACAAAAGGCATCACAATCCAATCTACATTAACTCATTCCTCCATCCTTTTCTCCGTTTTGCACCTCAATCACCCCCTAACAAAAGCCCCCACCAACCCCCCAATCTCCCCAAACAGCACCCCCTTGAACACCGCCTCCCCCACATCCTCCCCCCAATGCCCCGCCTTCTTCAACGCCTTCTTCCACAGCTCCTTCTGCTCAACCGGCAACTCCTCCCACTCCTTCCCCTCCCCCCCCGACTTTTCCTCCTCCACCATTTTAATCTCCTCGCTCCCCTCCTCCTGCTTCAACACCATCTTCACCCCCCCTCCCTCACCCGCCCCCTCGTCATTCTCATCCTGCCTGACCACCACTTTCGGCACTCCCTCTAGGACATCGGCCAGCGGATTCACCCGTTCCTCCTCCTCCTCCTTGAGCTTCTTGAGCCGGCGTGCTTCTTCCCTAAGTCCCTTGATGTAAGGAGCCTGCCAACTCGCCGGAACAACGTGCTTCGTACCGAGGATGGGGGGCGCGAGCCCGTTGACTTCCATGAGCGCTTGCGCAAAGATGGCGATGAAAACCGCCGAGATGGCGAGGAAGAATAAAAACCCCTTGTGCCCCGGCCCGTGGGACTTTAGCGCAATGACGTAGCGGGCCGGGACGAGGGATTTGACCGAGGAAGAGGTGGAGGTGGACGCGGGGAGTTTCTTGAGGGGGAGGGTGTGGACTACGCATGTGTTTCCTAGGGAGCCTATCGATGCGAGTTTGATTGTTGGTGATGCTTGAGACTTAGCTCCGGGGGCTGGAGGGACAAAGTTGGAGAAGGTTAGACCAGAAATGGGACCGGGGTGGACTTCTTTGAGGGTGGTGATGATGTGGCAGTTGGCGATGAGGGTGAGGCCGGCGAGGGCTTGGTGCTCGAGGGTGTAGAGGGTGATGGAGCTGTCTTGACCTGTGACAGCGATGATGAATTGGGCGTCGCCTTGGGGCTGGGAGGGGCTGGTTGGCGGAGAGAGGTTGCGGACTGCGAGGCCGGTGCCGCGGCGGACGTTTTTGGGGAGATGAACAGAAAGGGCGAGACGGGCCCTTCCTTCTTTGCCTTCTTTGCCAACGTCGGCTGGGTTAGGGAGACGGAAGCCTTGGAGGACGCAGCCGCCCGCTTGGGGAAGGTTGGCGACGCAGAGGACAAAGGTGGGAGTGAGATAGCGTATGGATCGGAAAGAAGGACGCTCTTTGGCGCCCATGGACTCGTCGTGTGGCATGGTCCAGACTGTGTATAAGTCTTTGGAGTCCGCCTTGTTGTTGATATCGAGGGTGTGGATATCGTAATCGTCGCAGTAGACAAGTTGGTACTCGTTGTCAGAGATTTGAATAATATCCATGTCCATCGCCTCCTTCACCAGCTCTAGGTTCCCCCTCAGCTTCGGCGCAGTGTTGTTCCCAGCCGCAGAGGGTACATCAAAGATGGCGATTTGCGGGTCCTTTGCAGCCCGGTAGACACCCGTTGCGACAGCTCCAATCTGCTTTGACCCTTCATATGGCTGTGATAACCTCAAAACTCTCTGATAAGCCTCATCATCTTTTGTAGTGAAGAGCGAAGACCGAGACAGCTCCGCAATCCTGGGCCCTCCAGCAGCAGCCTTAGTCTTGGAAGGTAGATCAGCGGCGAATACCCTAAAGTGTTCATTCTTCCCCTTCTTGACATCCTCCTCACTCGAATTGATGCCGGCATAGACCAAAACCGAGTTCTTCTTGCGCGGACCTACGGCGACGGTGTTGACGCTATCTTCGTCGCGGCCAAGATCGATTTCGGAGACGACCTGAAGCGCTTCCTTTGTCGAGGTGTCGAGGACGCTGATCCGGTTTCCTACACCAGTTTTGCCAGCCCCGCCTCCACCACCAACGACCAGTCTGTTGGCATCTTGCGGGTCAAAGTCGAGAGCGTACAGAGGATAGGAGAGCCGAATCTCGGCCGAGGGGATCAGAGGCGCCATGGGCCTGCGAATAGCGTAGAAGCAGTGGTTGGGCTTGAAAAAGGGGGGGTTGCGGTTTGAGGTTCGTGGAGTTCAGATGGCGCAATGACGAAATATTCGAGACGGACGGCTGCGCGCGCAAGGCCAAAAGCAGTGAAACCTGTCAGAAAATCTCAATGGCGAGACGAGAAGAACAGAAACACACAAGGCTATGAGGGTCTCTTATAGAATGCCAGTAGTGAACGAATATCTCGAGAGTTGTCGAATGCGACACGTGGAGACAATGCTGGAAGACGGCCCTACCCAGGAAGTCTGGCCGTGGCCCAAAAGTCGTGAAGTGGATCCCGGTTTTTTGCTTGCCTTCGAGTCCAGCCAATCATCATCTGTGTCTAGCAGAGCTTGGCAGTATGACAGGGGTCGAGCTTCACCCCAGCGCCATGGAACGCTGGGGGGGATGACGTCGGGCCGATCAGATTCATGCACCTCCTCAACTCCATCTCCATCGCAAATCCTGGGGTAACTGGGGGATCTTCGTGATACTTTACCAATGCTTAAGAGCTTCGACTGTCTGTCCTTTGAGAAAGAAGCTGCTTGGACACATATGGACATTCATTTCTACGCCGCCAACTGCTCATTCCCCATCAGAACCTGGAAATGCATTTCAATATTCATTGATTCAATTTAGGTACAATGATACAACCCTTTTAGGCCGCCATATTCACGTGAATAGCCTTCACATTGGAATACGGCGCCAACCCAGCCTCACCCAGCTCCCTCCCAATACCAGACTGCTTCACGCCACCAAATGGAACCCTGAAGTCTGAATCATTACTGCTGTTGATCCAGACCATGCCAGCCTCAATCTCCCTCGCCACCCTGTGCGCCCGGTTCAAGTCTCTGGTGAAGAGTGCTGCACCTAGACCATACGTGCTGTCATTAGCCATCTCAACAGCTTCCTCCTCCGTCTTGAACGAGGCGATAGCAACGCAAGGACCAAAGATCTCGTCGCGGTAGATCTTCATCGTTGGCTTGACATTGGTGAACACTGTCGGCGCAATGAAGAAGCCCTTGCCCTTTTGAGGAGCGGCCTCACCACCAAGGAAAACTGTTGCGCCTTCCTCCTTGCCAATGTTGATATAAGACAGCACACGCTCGTACTGTTGCTTTGTTACTTGAGGGCCCTGGAAGGTACTCTCCTCAAAGGGGTCACCCAGCACGGAAATCTCCTGGATCTTGGCCTTGAACTTCTCAGTGAACTCGTCATAAATCTTCTCGTGGACGAGGATACGGGAGGTGGCCGTGCAGATCTGGCCTTGGTTGCTCATGATGCCGATGTGAGACCACGTCGCGGCGAGGTCGAGGTCGGCATCCTCAAAGACGATAAGAGGCGACTTGCCGCCGGTCTCGAGAGTGATGTTCTTCATGGTGGTCGAGGCCATCTTCATGATCTCCTTGCCGGTGGCGGTGCTGCCGGTGAAGGCGATCTTGTCCACTTGTGGGTGCTGGACAAGGGCGGCACCGGCTTCGCGGCCGTAGCCGTTGATGATGTTTACTACGCCTGGGGGGAAACCGGCTTCCTTGATGAGCTTGGCGAGGTAGAGCACGGAGAGGGGGGTTTGTTCGGCGAGCTTCAGGACGACGGTGTTGCCGCAGCAGAGGGCCGGGCCGAGTTTCCAGGCGGCCATGTCGAGGGGGTAGTTCCACGGGATGATTTGACCACATACGCCCAACGGCTCCTTGACTGTGTAGGCGAATTTAGCTGGGCCGACGTCGATGACTTGGCCGAAGTTCTTGTCGGCGTAACCACCGTAGTACCTGAAAACATTGACGACGTCAGGGACGTTTTCAGTGAGGGCTGTGGTGTATGGTTTGCCATTGTCAAGGCACTCGATGGTGGCCAGAGTTTCAGCGTGTTGTGACACCAAATCGGCGAGCTTGACCATGAGAGCGCCGCGCTCAGTGCCGCTGAGGGACTTCCATGATGGGTCCTTGAAGGCCTTGCGGGCCGCTGCTACAGCTGTGTCGATATCATCAGATGTGGCAGCATAGACGGAGCAGATTTCCTCCTCGGTTCTATGGTGGATATCAGCAACATGACCTAACGGCCTCTCATGGAAGGTGGACGCACGTGGGGTTAATAGAAGCAAGCTTTTGCTCATTGCTACTCTTGACAAACTCATTGTTGATGAAGAGACCCAGAGGCTGAGACCACTTTCTGCCGTTGGGTGCTGTAAGTTCCACCTCCATTTTGTTTCTGAGATATGTAGACAAGGAAAAGTATCGTGGTTTTAGAGTGGTGGTGTGGCTTTTCAGAGTAGAAGACAACAATGGTTTCCAAGAACCGCCAGCAGACAGCCACCTCGGCGATGGGAACACAGCCATTTTACCTGTCTCGTCTTTCGCCTCACTCACGACCCCTCCTTCCTGCAAGCTTCAAGTGATGACCCAATAAGCCGTGGTACAAAGGCGGGGTGAACACGGGCAAGGGCCTATCTGTTGGATGGAGAAGGTCACGGATCCGGATGGATCTGCCTTCTTCGATCGTGGGACTTTTTACCCCTTTTGAGATGGCCGCAGATAGCACCCTAATCCTGCATATTACCTGTGAATAATGCTACATACAAAATTAGAGATGACGCCGTCAGTGGCCGTTGAGTAGCTCTGGTGGTAACGGTGACGACACAGGAAACGGGCGATAACCCGGCCCCTCGGTTGAGGGGTTTATCAGTTTATCAGCTGCCCTTGTTCAGTGGGCCAACCGCTACCTAATCCCTGCCTACCCGCAGTGGTGTGACATAATCGCCCATTTGCCTTGAACCCTTCAACGGCAGACCCGGAGCTTGCCCTGTGCAACTATCGAATTTCGACAACGGGATTGCGCGTTCATCATACCCAGCTATCAACTTCCGTAACAAGTTGGATATTCACCTTGTTCACACTCAACATCAAACACAGCACGATTAAGACACGACTATGCCCAGCCACCACCTCCTCCACCGCCCACGATAATGTCGCCCTCAGCAACGACAACAGCAGCCTCCCCCTCCCCCGTCCTCTCCGAAACCTTCTCCGTCCTCTCCCTCCTCACCATCTCCATCGCCGTCCTCCTCATCCTCCGCTACTACCTCCCCCTCCGCACCACCCCAGCGTACCTCCTCGTCCCGGTCTTCTTCGCCCTCTCCCTCCCCGCCAGCATCGGCCTCCTCGTGCCAATAGACCTCGCCTCCCCCCTCGACTCCCCCGAAACGCCCAAAGGGATTTGGCTCCCCACCTCCGCCCTCCGCGTCGGATGGCGAATCACCTATTGGCTCACGTTTGCGCTGACATGGTTCATCCTCCCCATCTTAGCCGAGTACTCCGACTCTGGCTTCCGCGAGCCCAAAGCCAAGGTGCTCGACTCCCTCCGCGCCAATGCGCAGTACTACGCCGTGGTGTTTGGGTCAGGGTTGATAGGATTCATCTACGTGCTATGGAGCTACGGGAGCTTTGATTCGAGCCTAAAGGGCACCATCATGGCGTTGGCTTACTGCTGGGGTTTGGTCCTGGCCATCTACCTGATGGGTCATGGTCTGGTGTCGATCCCCAGGAGGTTGTTCCGGTCGGCGGATATCAGCGGACGGTTGAGGAGGCTACAGTGCCATGCGCCGAGGATATACGAGAAGATGGAGGACGCCGAGATGGAGCTGGAGGATTTGGAGTTGCAGGTTGGGGAGTTGGGACGGAGAAAAGGGGGGAGTGCGGAATTGTTTAGGGATTGGATTGAGGAGTTGGTGGATATGATTAGTTTGGAGGCGATGCAGCCGAGTAATGCGAGGAGGGCGGTTAGAGGGACAGGAAATGAGAGGAATTTGCCGAATGTGATTACGGAAAAGTGGCTGGCGGAGCTGACGAGGGATTTGGTGAGAGCGAGGCACGCGAGGGAGAGGTATAGTAGTGAGTGGAATCGGCTGTTGGAAGACGTGGTCAGGACACGGGCGATTTTGGACTCGGCGGGAAGCAAGAAGTTGGACTTTGGAAAAACAGCGCCGGGCTCGACAAATGTTTGGGAGAGGTTCAGTCTTTTCAACCCGTACACGCGGCATCTGTTTCATTACCACGTTGCGCCTTATCTCCGGATGTTCTTTGGGGGGTTGTTGGGTCTGGCGTCGGTGTGTATCGTCTGGTCGGAACTCGTCAAGGATTTATTTCCGAGTTTGTCAGTTATTCGATACACGGTCATTCACCACGACCCGTTGGGGGAGAGCGGAGGCCAGGTCGGGCTAGCTGGACAGGCGATCGCGGCGTTTTGGCTGCTGTATATGTGTGCCGCGGCGTTGATTTCGATTACGGAAGTCAAAGTCTGGCGGGGAAGAGCGCTCGTCAAAAGGAATACCGCGCCAGAGAGTGCTTTCTGGTATGCCAGTCAGGTGGCGAGGTTGAGCGTGCCGCTCAGTTACAACTTTATGACCTTCTTGGGAAGTGGCTTGTATAAGGACACGGTGTTTTATGGTTTTTTGGGCAAACTGATTGACTTGACGCCGTTGGGGGAGTGGTTTAACTACTTGTTCCCCGCGTTTATTCTCTTGCCGGTTTTTGCTACGCTGTTTGGGCTGTACGGGAAAGTGCAGAATATGGTTGGGTTCGGGGCAGCGTTTGGGATGGGAGGGGAGGATGATGACGGGGAGGGAGAAGAGAGTTTTTTTGGCACCGGCTCGTGGAGGGAAGGCCGGGATTTGATTGAGAGAGAATTGAACGGGACGTCGGCGTCGGTCAGGAATAGCCGGCGGGCGGATCTGGCTGGGTTATCAGCGAACAGTAATGGCAGGAGAAATGGACCGATCTTGTCCATTCCGAAGTCATCGACTGGGAGTCCGGGGAGGCCGCCGACCACGCCGTTTGCTACCTCCCCTACTTCGGGATCGGCCGGTGGTGGTGGTGGTGGTGGTGGAAGTAGTAGACACCAAGCCAACACATCTGCCCGCCGTGCTGGGAGGGATACGAGGGGACAGGTGGTGCTGAGCAATGAAGGAGACGATGAGAATTTCTTTGAGGCGCTGGGACACAGGATGAAGAATACGATTGACACGTTTGACGCGCCGGATTGGTTCAAGGGGTTCGGGGAGGGGATCAAGAAGCCGAAGTGGATGGGCGGTGATGATTCCTCTCGAGGGAGTAATACTGGGGAAGGTGGAGGGACGGATATTAGGAGGTGGTTTGGTGGTGGTGATGGAGCGAGCGGCAGCGGTGGCAGTGGTGGGGGGCAGGGGAGGATTAGACTGTGATTGTTGAGCGTATTGTTCGATTTTGTCGTTGTTTTGAATAGCATTGTAGCTGGGTGGCATCATCATGATATGGCGTTTAAGGGGATGGGGGAAACTAGGCGTTTTTCTTAACATGTTGGTTCGAAGTAGCGTTAGACTGACGGTGGGATGTTTGTTGGCGCGGACGATCCGCCGTTGACAGGGACTGTTGTAGGATTTAGAGTTAATATAGCATAGCGTCGAAGTGATCCATGGTTGTGCCATGACAGTTGGTCCATTCTTTGGGCGGAGCGCATTTGATGTACAAGGTCGTGAAAGCCAAATTAGGTTACATGTTGCACATGCGGGGAACCAACAACAACATTTTCAATGTCAACGACATTCGACCATCCTGTACGGCACAGTTCTTGTAGAATCTGTTCTAATTGTTTTTATATTTCTTACACATCATCTTTCATTAAAGCTTCGCTAAGTTTTCAATTATCCAACCCTCCAACGCCAAACTCCCTAACAACCCGGTATCCTCAACGCTAAAAAACCGTCAGTCCCCTCAACACAGGATACTCCTTCCCATCAATAACCTCCGTATCCATCACCCACTCATCTTCCTCCCCGTCCTCCTCCACATCAATCTGCTCGCCATTCTCCAGAAACTCACTTCTCTTCCACCTAGGGTTACAGTTCCCAGGAATAAACTTCGCCGCGTCCATCTTCAGCGTCATCTTCACTTCCGGACAATAATCCCAGATATGCTTCCTCAACTCTGGCGTCCCCCACACCGGGGAGTGTAAATACTTCCCCCCGCCACCAGTGTGGTACCCCATCGGCTCATAAAACCCATGCCGCCAGTCATCAATCCCTTCTGTGTACGGTTTCGTCGACACCTTGGCTGTGCCGTTAGAGGGAAATGTCCCGTTTGACGGAATCTCTTCACTGTCTGGCATCAACGGCGTTGGTCCGGTCAAGGCAGGATCGGGGTTGTTGATGTCGACTTTTTGGCCCGAGTGCTGCTCCCCTGAAAAACCAGACGATACGCTCCCGTTGGCCATCACATTGCCTATCCGGTGGCCCAGCCGATCAGAAAGCCAGACGTCTTCTGGTTCGGAGCCGTCTTTCCTCGTTTGGTGCCGCAGGACCTGGACGATGGCGCTCACCCGGCGGAGGGAGAGACCGCCGTTGCCGCCGTACCGTGCGTTGGGGGACCAGGGGGCGCCTACCCAGTCGTAGTCGAGGAATTCATTGAGGTTTCTCTTTGAGTTGGCGCAGAGGATGGAGTCGGTCTGGAAGATGAGGAGCCACTCGGCCGGTTGGAGGACGGTTTCGTATAGCCAGAGGTTGGTGAGGAAGCGGGAGATTTCTTCTTGGGAGCCGGTGGTCATGTTGGAGGGGATGTAGGTCAGGTCGAGCTTACCGGCGGCGACCTGGGAGCGGATGGCGGAGGATTTGTTGATGTGGGCCACGGATTCGTAGGAGCCCATGAAGCGGAAACGCCAGTCGGGTGGGACGACGCCCATGAAGTGCAGCATCAGGGGGGCGAGGATGGGGTCGGGTCGGTTTTCGATCAGGAGTGCTACTTTGGAGGCGTTGTAGCGGCTGGCTTGGACCTCGTAGTGGCGGTTTATTGAGATGGACGGGAGGCTGATGGCTGAGTTTTCGATGGCTAGGTGGGAGAGATATGTTACGAGGGCTCTTGAAGGAGATTGGTGTTAGAACGGGCGGCCGTGATGATGCGTGGATAGGCGAGGTTCGACTTACAAGAGGAGAAAGGTTGCGCCCATCAATCGCATCCGTCTACTCGTCCTCCCCCACAGCGCGCTACCGAGAAGCTTTCCCTTTTGCCATGTCATGGTGGCTTTCTCGGTGAAGTTGGCCTCGCCCAAAGCCGTCCTCTTCTCTGCGAATTGTCTGTTGAGGAATATCACCGCCCCGGAGGCGGACTCTCTGATGCTCTCGGCGCGAGGAGCGTGGTTTCCGAGAAATGATACCGCCTCAGCGGCGGACTCTCGAACTCTTTCGATGCGCGGGCCATGCGCATTCGAAGCAAGCACGCGTGCCCGTTCCAGGGCTTGCGTAATCTTGTCCATCTCGTCGGCGACCGAACTTCACTATTACACCGAAGGGGGGCCACCTCAGTAAGCAGATGGCGTTATGCGGTCGTTCTTCCCCAATTCTTGGTCACGAAGCGTGGCAGAGCATCTCATTGAACAGCGCAGCAAAAGCGGAAAGATGGATGAGGTCAAAGAGTCAACGCATGAGTTGGCCGGCGATCTCGACGATGATGTAGACAGATCTCTCACAAGCCAAGAGAGCGCAGCAATGGAATGTCAGACACGGACACGCTGGAAGGCGTTCTTTTGGTGGCGCTATCTACTGCAGTATCTGATTAGGTCTAGAGAGGCATGGGCAGGGAAGGGGGGATGTGATCTCCCCTCTGCCCCTCCCTGCGATCCTTTTGTTCAGCTGAGAGTCTGGCGAAGATACTTGGGAGGTACTTTGGAGGGCTTTCCCGCTATCAGTCCAGATGCGGAATGGCTGGCCATGATTTGGTGCACCTTCTGCAGGGCGGCGCGGCGCTGATTGTTCGTCTTGCATGGGGCCATCGATGCGCAACCACCAGAATCCTTTTTGACGACGAACCATCAACCGCTATGCTCTTGAGACTTGCTGTCGGCAACTTCGATGTCCAGGCGCAAGATCGACTGAATTAATATCCCAGCAAGACAATTCAATAATGAACTAGCCTTATCCAGCTAGCTTTGACCCAGCAGTGCGGTATGACTTGCCAAGGTGGTATCAGCAAATGAAGAGGCGCTGGTTCCCGTCGTCTGGCCTGTGGTGACCTGCAGGTTCCCTAATGGCGGCACCAATTCGGGCTTCCAGCGGGCTGATGGTGCTTTTCCGAATATCATATCACCTTGGCCATGGTGTGGTTGATCACCCTGGGCGGCGGTCAAAGTCGGGGAGAGTCACTGGCGGCGTATGAGTGGTTGATCTCTTGAACAAGTACCTCCGAGGTACCTGCATCCCACTTCTTTCTCTCCCTGCCAGCTAGCATCTCTGTCCGTCTGGAATTTCTTCAGTTCCCTCCATTATATGACCGCCTCGCTGCAATGACCGTATGAGTGTGCCGTCAGCCAGCCAGCTTGGTGTGTAGATTGCTGGAGCAGCATCTTCCACTCATCATGTCCCAGAGGCAACTCACCACCAGCAACATCTTTTAGCGACAAGACTACGCTTTCGCCATGGCGACATCGCCAATAGCAGGCGCGTCTCCTGGCCCTTTTGCCATCACGCGAACCAGAATCTTCTTGCTGGTTTCCCTAGCCTTGACGTGAGTGATCCCACGAACCATAGCACGGCCTAACAGTATTCTGAAAACTTATCTCAGCTGGTGGTTTGCATCACTGTTTCCGCACTACAAACCAGCGATTCAAGCCCAGTTCAGGGCAAGACTGAACGAGGCGATTATGAAGCTGCCGTCTATCAAAGTCGACTGGGACACGTCTGTCGACCTCCACGACGCCTACAATGCGTCCAAAGTTGCCATCATCATCGAACCCAGACCGCTTCCGCATCTGGTACCACACATTCTCTACATGATGAATGTGGTGCCTCCCGAATGGCGCTTTGTCTTCGTGGGCTCAAAAGAGAGTGTAACCGGCATGGAACAAGCGGCCGCCGTCAGGCACTGGCAAATGACAGGGAAGCTGGACTTGATGGTGCTGCCAGAGCCCTGGGAGATAGACTCCAAGGAGAAAGTGTTCAGAACCTTGACGGATATTCGATTTTACGACGAGTTCTTGCCCGGCGTCGAGTGGCTGTTGAAGTACGAGGCCGACAGCATCTTGTGCGCCAACTCAGAAGCAAGCCTGAATGACTGGCTGAGCTGGGACTTTGTGGGAGCCCCAAGACGAGCAGACGACCATTTCGCGGGCAATGGTGGCCTTTCGCTCCGGCGTGTCTCGACAATTAGACGGGTGTTAGGTTTCCAAGCACGTTTGAACGACAGCGATCCTGAAGACGAGTGGTTCGGCAAGCGTGTCTATGTTCTGCCAGGCGCAAAGGTTGCCTCGGGTGTTGAAGAGGCTCTGGCGGTGGAAGACGTGTACCGCGAGGGCGTCATGGGTTTCCATGTCCGAGATGGAGGCAACAATCTCGCCGACGGCGTCTGGAGGCCAAAAGAACAAAGGAAGAGGATCTTTCAGTATTGCCCGGAATTGACCATGATTATGGATATGAAGCTCGAGAGGGAGCGATGTCCAGAAGACCGGGGAAATGGATTGATGGGTTGACAAAGGGTCACGACATCGATGGAGTGACCGGGAAACGGCAACGTTGAGATGGAACACTGGGATGGAAACAAAGCGAAGGATGCATTGGTACGTTACCATGGCGTTGTGGCAATATACCTAGTTGTATGAATAGCTCTAAAAGGATCTTATTCATTGCTTCCAAGTCGCATTTCAACCTGCAATCCTGGCGCCGCGCGTTCCGAATCTCCACGGTGGTGGTAGAATCGACTTCAGCCAAAATACCATGGCCAGATTGTGCTCCAGTTCAGGCGTCCATTCTCCAAATTTATAGCCTTTTGCCGCGTCAGCTCTCGGTAGGATGCAACAAGCTTTGTCCAAGAAAGACCAAGGATTCAGATCTGCCGGAAAGCAACCATGATCGGTGAGGCTGATCGCAACCACCTGGGGTCGATATCCCATCCGCTGGCTGCAGGGCAGCCGGGAATACTTCCGAAAGCCATACCACGCTCTCCGCCATCGAAGTTCACATCTTTAGATTTCTGACGCTCATTTCTTGCCTTCCTTTGCAGACACAATGTTTGCTGGCTTGTTCCCGTCACATTGCTTTTGGACCCCAGTGGCGGTCTCTTGGTCGCCTGCTGCAGACCTCCGGCTTCGTTTAGCACACGGGCCGGAGCAGATCATACCTTCATCACAATTCCCGGCTACATCATGATGAGTCCTCATGATTTCTTAATTCCCGCACTTCGCAAATAGGAATGCCACACACATACTGACGAATACCACCCATGTGGTATCATGGCATCTACGCGTGGCGCCCGGGGTGGTGGCATTGTTCGCTGGTATGTTCACCATCTCCATGGCCTTACATCAATATTTTTATTTTATATTCGCTTGCTACCCTACCGCATGTACATGCAAGGTCCAGTACCACTGCGGAAATAGAGCTTTGTCTGCGGTGTCTCCTTCACCCTTTTTGGTTCCTATTCCTCCAACCTAGAACTCGGGCCTTGTGCTTGGCATTCATACACTCGGAATGTCATGCTCTCAGTCTTTATAAAGTCCCATGCCCCTTCTCGTTTTCGTTGCCATTGAGTAGACCATAGACATCCCGTCAATCATGAGACTCTCCATTGCTATCCTCGCCGCCTTTCTAGGCCTGGCAGCAGCCCACGGCAGTCATGAGGGTCAACATATCCCCAAGATCCTGGGCGGGAGAAAGTTTCTCTCCGAGATCGAAGCACGTCGCAAATTGTCTCGAGCTGTTCCCGAGTCTACCATAAACAAACGACAACCACCATTATCCAAGGCTTCTGATTCCAGAAGACACCCTCAGAAACGGCAAGAGAACACCAGTGGCAGGTGTGGTGCAAGCGGAGGAAGCTGTGCAGCTGGTTACTGTTGTTCAGCTGAAGGGCATGTCATCTTCTTTTGTGGAAATACAGCCAGTTACTGACATGTACATCAGATGGTGCGGAAGAGGCATTGACTATTGCTCTGCCCCGGATTGTCAGCTAAACTACGGGTCCGGTTGCGATGGCGTAAGGACCTTACCGTACCCTGTCTGCCTCGAAAACAGCGGGACATGACTGACAGATCGCAGAACAAAAAGCCCAGTGGTCCAGATACATCAGGGGTTGCCCGCCCAAAACTTGGAAGCGTCCTGTACGGTGGAGCTGGCATTTATGACTGTGTCACAGCAGGAGATGTCGCTCTGACATTTGACGACGGGCCATATATCTACACCAATGATCTATTGGATAAACTGAGGGTAAATGAACTCACTCTTGTAACCAATGTCTCTTGCTAACTTTTGCCAACAGAGCTATGGAGCCAAGGCAACATTCTTCCTCACAGGGACAAATCTTGGAAAGGGCATGATCAACGATCCGGCCACACCATATCCCGCAATCATCAAGGTAAACTGTTTACACGACGTTATGTTTTTATACCTGCTAACACATGATCAGAGGATGCATGCCGAGGGCCACCAGATTGCCAGCCACACTTGGTCTCATCAGAACGCAAGCCAGATGACCAACACTCAGTTCACCAACCAAATGGTATGGAACGAGATCGCACTCAACTCGATCCTGGGTTTCTTCCCCACCTACATGAGGTCAGTTTGAATATTATTAGTATGCCTTGCCGTTCACTACTTCCAGTACTCACCGCCAATGCGCATAGACCCCCTTATTCCATCTGCCAAAGAGAATGCCAAAACATCCTGTCCACCCTCGGCTATCACACCATCTACTTCAACCTCGACACAGCCGGCTACCTCAACGACAGCCCCCGCGCCATCCAAACCAGCAAGACCATATGGGACGATGCAATCAAGGCGTCCGACCCAGAAACAGACAGTTTTCTGCAGATCGAGCACGACATCCACGAGCAAATCGTTTACAACCTCACCGACTACATCCTCACCTCCTTGTTCTCCAACGGCTACCGAGCCGTCACCGTAGGCGAGTGCCTCGGCGACCCAGCCTCGAACTGGTACCGCGTCGGTCCCGCCTCATCATCGCCTTCATCGTCACCCACCTCCTCTGTCGTCCCCACTAGAACTATCATCTCTGCCACGCCCACACGGACAGGCGCGAGCACAGATGGCACCTGTGGCAATGGCATCACCTGCACAGGCACGCGATGGGGGTCCTGCTGTTCCGCCTCTGGTTTCTGCGGGGTGGGTGAGGAGTATTGTTCGGTGGGCAACGGGTGCCAGGCTGCGTGGGGGAGGTGCGACGGGGAAACCCCAGTGGTGAGCAGTAGTACTACTACCTCTCGGACAAGTATCAGTACTCGGTATGTTATCAGTAGCACCAGCACAACGACGAGCAGCACTCGCACGGGTATCAGCACCCGCTCTGTTATCATTAGCACGAGCACAAGTACTTCGAGGAGCACGAGTAGGAGCACCTCGAGAAGTACATCGCGGAGCACATCAACTTCTACCACGAAAGTCAGGACCACATGTGAGTTTTTGACTGGATCAGAGAGACATTTTACCCTCGCAGCGGTTCGGTTTACTGACTGTGTAGCAGCAACCACCTCATCTACCAGACCGACACAGACCGCACCCGGCCTCACCATCAGCGAAGACGGTCTTTGTGGCCCAGAGAACCAGCAGACGTGTACAGGGAGCGAATTCGGGACATGCTGCGGGCCGTCGGGGAGGTGCAGTTCGAGTACCATTGCTTGTTTGGCTATTTTGGGTTGTCAGGAGAGATATGGACAATGTGTCTAATCTCGTGTTCTTTTTGTCTTTTTTTTCGATTGTACTATTTTAGTCGGAGGAGGTTAGTTAGGTGCACACACGTGGAGATGGAATCTTCCAGTGGTAGTTATCTTGGATACTAATTAAAGAGGGAAATGGAAATTTTGTCCAAACTCGGTGCGAGGGTGGTACTGCTGTCTGCTCATCGAGAACGAGATCTCTGATTCGGTGAGGTTCTGGGCTGGCGCTGGACAATGAGATGGGGTTGCTGCCTGCGATGGACCATGTGTCGTGGAACCTCGGGAGAAGACAGAGCGAGAAAATGAGGCTGATGGAATGTTGTGCCGGAGGACAGATCGCGGGATCACATCATGATGGAGATATTGTGTGACAGACAGCCCTGAGGATGGAAAACAGGCGCATCGTGTAACCAGCCGTAGTTTGGAGATGTCGCACAATAGGGCGCCTCTAGATCGTCGATATCATGTCAGAGTACAAAAGACCGAAAGAAATATCTTAAAACCAAAAAGAGAGAAAAAAGAGAGCGGAAAATCCCAACACAGTCATCCCTATAACCCCTCCCGCCTACCGAAGTTGGCAAGGAAACGCATACTAGTACCCATGATTACTCTGGGACATGGTTGTAATGCCACCAAGATAGGTGTAGCAACATGGTATGTGGTTCGAGAAACCATGGGACCAGCATGCTGGGGAAAAACGACTGCTAACCCTGCGACTCGAACGCAGGACCTAGCGCAACGCCCTAATTCTGCGGGAGGCTACGAGGAGGACCGGCATTTTCAGACGAAGGCTACGTGCTAACCGTTACACCAGCCTGGGATTTCCCGAAATTCAGGGCAGAAAAGGTAATATATGTAGGGTGGGTGGGAAGGAGCGACTGAAAGTGGGAAGGAGCGGCAAAACATGGTGATGACTTGGAGTGTTTAAGCAACAAAGGCATCTTGATCACAGGTAACAACTGCTTTTCAAACTTCTTCTCTCTTCCTATCTCGTCACCTAACTAACTAATCTATCTTGCCACTTCTTCACTATGCCCAGATGCGAGAATGTGGGAGGAGGAGGATCACCTACAATAAAAAGGAAGCAAAAATGCGAGAAACCCCCCGCAGCCGCCCTTCCTCTCCCATGACAGGAGGCAGAGGCTCATTTTCAGACTCCGGTACTTGAGGATTTTTCTTTTAATAGTAGCCCCCAGTCCAACCCGACTTTTAATGATCCCTTTGAGAGTCAATGAGCATGCACTGAGGAAAAGAAGCTGCAAACCCTGCGACTCGAACGCAGGACCTGACCGATAGCCGCGGCTGCCTATTGGAACAACCTCAAGTACCTTTCCATGTTGTGCTGGAATAGTTTTTGGCTTCTGGTCATATGCTAACCGTTACACCAGTTGGGGTTTCTCTTGTTGTCGAAAGAGCGAGTGGAAAGTTAGCTAGTAAAGTCACAAACAGCCACATCAGATAACACAAAGTCAAGGAAGGAGCGATATGAGGGAGGTGCCTCTCTCATCTTTAACATTAGCACTAGCAAAAGTTAACCAAAAATGAGAACCCCTTGCAGCTATTTCAGATTCTTTAGAATTCTGTCTTCTTTGTTACCTAAATAGCTGCCAGCTATCCAGTATCCCAATTTCGACTGGCCACATCGCCTGCGTACAGTCTTAATTGTGGCGGATGTCTACTAAAGGGGTTGGACTGCTGTAAGCCCCACGATTCGAACGTAGGACCTAGCTAATACCGGCCTCAATGTAGACGAGAGGCCGACGCAAGAGCTAAATGCTTCCAATTACACCAGTCTGGGGTTCTCTGGTTGCCGATAGTTTGGTTGGAGAAGGAGGTGATATGGACGGAAGGGCAAGAGCGGACACTCAGACAACATGATCTCAAGTGTAGTTTGGAGCTGGGACGGAGTCAAGAGGACTCGTCTGGCCTGAAGGTCCACTCTCCTGGTAAGGGGGATGCAGCTCGCCTCGCTGATGCTTTCGATGTTAAGGTGAGAAAGCAGGTAGCAGACTCTTTAATCCGTATCGAGTAACAAAAAGCAAGAACTTCCCAGCAGCCCTGCATCCCTCTCTGGAAGAGATACATCAGGTTCCCTCTGCTGGAGTCAACTTATATATATAACAGACTGACCAACCAAATGAGCTTGAACCTTCAACGAGACCGCAAACGTGGCGGACATCCCGCATCTAGCCCTACAATCACTGCGCAAGCGACGAGTGCATGATATGCATGACACAAACATCGTGCAACCTACCCACCATTTCCACCTCACCGGTTTCAGCCATCAAAAACAGAAAACGAACATAAAAGCCGCAAAATCCATAACCCAGCCTCAACCGGACGCCCCTTCGGCCCTCCCGCCATCACCGCCTCTTTCCCGCCAAATTCCTCCGTGTCGAACCTCCGATCCGGGATCCGGGAACCCCCCGTTCATTCCTCGGAAGACGTGTTTCACCCCGGACCCCACCGACCTCCACCGATCTCCATCTCTCCACCGGCTCCGTAGTTTCTCCATTCAAAAAAAGTGTCCCCACTTGGGTGGACGTTCAACGGTTTCAGAATGCGTGCTTTTTTGTTGGATCCCCCCTGCCCACTCTATCGGCAGACGACCGTTCAACTGCCGCCGGCGAAATGTTGGAATTCAATAGTTAGGGGGAAGTTAGTTATTAGATTTGCAAACTATTGACCGATAGGAGCGACAACAGACCGCTTTTTTCTTGACATCGGCGATCGAAAGAGATGAGATCGCGAGGTTCTAGGCTCTCTGTTTGTGAGAGGGAGGGTTGACAGATGGAAAATGCTTCTCTTTGATCAATGTGAGGGTTTACATTTTTAAATATCAGGATACATGCTGGCTGGGTGAGTGGATGGGCCGAGGTTCAGTGCGGGTGCAACCACCAGAGGAGGAGGAGAAAATGCGCGTTACCGGTGCACAAATGGCTTGCACAAGAGGGCACTTCCGTCCATTGAGACGCCAGTGTCAGTAACTCTCATAATTGAAAGCAAGTTCCATCACAACTCCAACATGACGGGATTTTCTGTCTGTTTCCCTCGCTTGGATAATAATAAATTACGAAAGTCCGAAAGTCCCAAGACCCCGAATTCCAAAAATTCCCTTCTTGCTCTCTGCCGTGTCAACCGTCTTGGTTTCCCAAATCCAACCCCAGATTTTCCAATTCACGCAGAGTTGGTGCTGGGTTGGATTTGGGTGGATTCCGGGAAATTGCGTTGCGGTGATCTCTGCATATCATTGGTCGTTAGTGTAGCGAGTGCTAAGCTGCATGTGGAAGGCCGGTGCGAAACCGACCCTGGTGAAATGTGTTGTTGGAAATTGACCACGGCGGCACAGCTGAAAGTTGCTCAATGGACTCAGGGGTAAATACATCTGCAGAGAAAATGCGAAATGCTGAATTGTCAACTGTCAGTAAACTCTCTGTAAGCTGGAGGATTCGAAAATCAAAATTATTGGGTATCAGAAGTCACAACCATGGTTCACAATTGGTAAAAAGTTCATGTTTCCATATCGTTATGTAGAAAAAGACAGCTCTTCACTGTTCCCAAAGGATCCAAGAAACAGCAAAGAGCTGCCAAAAAATACAATTAGAAGATTAAATACATAGGTAGTGGTATCATCACATTGTCGCTGTCCAATCCACCCTGTCCCACAAAAGAAACGCTTTAGATATCCAAAACTCTCTACTTAACAAATTTAAGCAAGGAGAGCAAGGAAGCCGGCAACGGCGGCGAGGGCGATGCTGCCACCGACGGTGGAGGCACCGGCGGTGAAGACGGGGGGAGGAGGGTTGGTGCCGGAGGGAAGACCACCGGAGGGAACGGCGCCGGAAGGAGCAGGGGCACCAGGGCCGCCGGGGACACCGGGGCCGCCAGTGGGGCAGGGGACCTCGACGGTCTCGTAGATGACAGTGGGGATGACCGTGGTGATGGAGGTGCTGATGGTCTTGATGGAGGTGCCGGGGCACTCAGGAGCAACAGTGACGAAGGTAGGGACGGGAGCGGGCTTGGTGGGCTCGCCGTGGACGGAGGTGGGGTAGGGAGGCTGCTCAACCACGGTGGTGTTGGAGAAGTAGTGGGAGCTGGTGGCAGAGGGGGTAGGCTCGACCTCGGTGACGGGGCAGACCGTGGTGGAGATGGGGATGACCTCGGTGACGACCTGGGTGGAATCGGCGGGGCAGTCGGTCACGGTCTCAGGGCAGTCGGTGACGGTGTAGGTGGAGGTGGCGTAGATGGTGGAGGTGGTGATGGGGAAGACGGAGCTGGTGACAACGGTGGCGCTGGCAGGGCAGTCGGTCACCTCGGCGAGGCAGGAGGTGACGGTGTAGTACTCAGTAGAGTAAACAGTGGACTGGGCCTCCTCAGCGACCTCGGAGGCAATGGCAGCGCCAGCAAGGGCAACGGCAGCAACGGCGAAACGCATCTTGACGGTTGGGGGGTTGTTGGTTCGTTAAAGACGAAGATAAGGTGAGTGTTTGTAGATGGGGGGTGGTGAAGACCGACTAAAGCTAAAGAGCTTTGAAAATTGTTGTTTTTAAAGAATGGACGACCGAAGTCAAGAGAGCTAGAGACGATTGGCTGTGTGAGCTGAGGAAGGAAAAAGGAAACAGAATCTCGACGGCCGACGGCCATTATTAAATATCCAAGCCCCGGGCACCTTGACCTGTGCTGCACAAAGTGCGGGAAATTACTGTCAGCGCCGGCTGCCCAATTCGGTGGACGCTAATCCAGGGGCTCGGTGGAGGGAACATTGAAGGCAACATTAACATCCCCGCCGTGGCTGCGGATCCCAGTGGTCCCTGAGATGCCCCCCCCCGGCAGCACTGCAGCGAAAGACCTTCCTCCTTTGCGGACAGAGACCCGCCGAGTAACAAGCCGGTGGCCCCCCCTATCCAGACAACACCGAGACAGGGGTCTGCTGTGCTCTCGAAATCCGAGTTGGTCAACGCGAGGCGCTTATGTCTTGTGCTCTGCTAATGGATTTGACCAGTGCAACCCTTCTGATTTGGCAACCGGTGCCTCTTTTCCGCCGGCTTCTTCTGCTGCTCTGGAAGCCAATTTCGTCTATGGCCGTGGTGTAGCATTGCCACTGGTCGACAGCCAATTCACATCAACAGGTTTCCCATTCCTGCAATCACTTTGGCAGGCCCGGTCATGATCTGATAGTGGACAGAAGCGGATACAAAGAAGCGGTCGAGGCGGTGGAGGAAAAAGCGGAGAAGCCGGCCTCTCTCCGCATTTTACGGTAACGGTCGGCGCGAAAGCTGCCGCCAGCAAACGACGCGTGCGTGATGGCTGCGGGGCGCGTAGTGCTGTTCAACTTACGTGGTTTGTTGTGTGAGCTGGCAACTGGTACACCTCATGGTCTGCTTGATATTTAGGTATCCCGAAGACGGGACTGTGATACTCGTGGCATTGAAACAACACCCACATGTCATGCTCAATCATGAATTTTCGATGTGGCAGCTGACAACGGGCAGCACAGACAGGCACTGTATGAAGACGGCAATACGCTAATGCAGGTACCATCAAATGCGCGCTTTTGATTCGACGTCGTTTTCAACCCCATCCCAGGACCTTGCCAAAACAGAAGCGAGATCACAGTTTCTGGCGGTGGGCGGGTGTTGGCTCAGAAATTATGATGAACGCCACAGCCAGGAAAAGATCTCTTTGCCTCTTGGGTCACACTGTTCTCCGCGCCTGTTTCCTGCCGAGAAGGCTTAATCTCGTGGAACGATCTCTTGGAAGCCGGGAATCTCATGCATCGTCCTTGTGCCCGGAGTCGAGCCATCGCCTTGTGGTCGTGGCTGTTCAGAGGATCAGCAGTTTCAAGATGCTGCGAGAGGAAGATCTTGTGGGTGCTGTCTCCATATCGAACCGGAGTCGGGGAAGCAGAGAAAAGGAGCCTCGGAAGGATGACGCGAGGCACAGAGGAAGGTTTGACAAGATCACCGTTCGTTCCTTGATTTTACACCAGTTCGTTCAGCCGTTCTTGCCGTTGACGCCGTTGTCAGATGCAAATTTGCTTTTCATACAGCTCTGGGCACCAAGTTAATCCACAGTCTCGGCCCTTCCATTGGAGCGTCATTTCATGCTGTGCCAATTCTGGCGGCATCGACTACAGAAACGTTGCAGAACAGCCTTTCCTGATTTGCCCACGGTTCAAGATTGGAACTCGGCGCTTTCACCCATTCAGATCTCTCGAATCTCAAAATCCCCATTTCCTCATTACACCGCAAAAGCTTCATCAAGACATCATCAAGCGATGCAGCGGTCACCCTTGTCGTCGACAAGCGGTCAAAGAAAAGACATCCTCACATCTCGGCGGTCACACATTTCCTCCCCACAAAGAAAAGGAGACAGCGGGGTGCATGAAGCACCGTGCCACCCAGCCTTTTGCTCCACCAGAACCTCAGACAGACGACCAGTCTCATTTCCTGTTGACTACGGCTACCGATGTATATGTATCGTAGCGCCTGCCCTGGTGCAGATCACTGCACCGACTACACCGCACCGCACCTTGAGCCGACTTGATGTTTCCAGAAACGCAGTCTCACTTTCACGCAGTCATTCGAGACTTGTTGCGCCTCGCGAACGACGATACTTCATCACCCAACTGGCTCTGTGACTCTTCCTGGTGTTCACAGGAAGCAGTATGTTTCCACAGCCATGTTGGATTGCAACTCGGACTTCCCAGGAAATGCAAGAGCGCCTTTTTTCTCAACTAATGTCTGATCGGATACAGGCTGGACGTCTTGGGACCTCTTTTACTTTTGTTTCCTGTTCAACGGAGGTGCAAGTGCACTTCCTCATTATTTCTCTTTCACTTTGTGGCGCTGTTGGGCAAGTCTGCCCAGTTTGTCACATGCATCAGGCCCTTATCACAACAATTTTGGCCTTGGTTGATGCCGTGGATCACTTTCCAACGGAGCTATTCTTTGGCTTGGTATTGATATCTCGATAGGACGGCGTCACCGAGACTGGCATTCCACTTTTTTGATGCCAACAACTACAACAAAGGAGGCAATGCAGGCCAGAAAAGCGACCCCTATAGTTGGAATCGCGGTCTGGACCATTCCAGACAACAGCTATGTTCATCATGACGATACGGCGAAATGGTTACCTCCGAGAAGGCTTTCCGGGATCGGGCGTGGATTCACGGTGTGGCGGTGCTGATGGCGGTCGGGCGTGCAGGAGAGAAGAAGGGAGACCGGGGCCGGACCGGTATTGGATCGGATGCGGCTCTGCACCAGGAGGCATAAGACGGGGATCACGACTGTGCACCAATTGCGGGCAGCTGCATGTCCCACAAATCAGCTGAATTTCCTGGAGACCACAAGGCAGTTTGGCAGGCTGAACTGATCATCACACCGATGCCAGAACTGACCACTCACCGATCATCAATCTCTCAACCCCGCGGGATTTTATTGGGGCTCTTCAACACAGCCTCGGCCACATTAATCGGCCGCTTTTGGGCTGTGGCTTTCGGGTTCACACGGTTGAAATCCAAAGGCGGGTGAATTGGCTCATTGCACCCACAGCGACGAATCACGGAAAGCTCTAGTGCTTCACGACTGCACGTCTCCCTAATTGGCATCGCACTGCAGCGTCAGCACTGCTTGACTAAGCACCAGCAACTGTCGATTGTGCGTGTTGGGGGCCGTATTCAAAATATTCGAGTGGGACCGGACAGGACTCGAAAAAACATGTCACCTCAGTGGTCCATGATCGGTATGACGCCCTACGCCGTTGGTGAGCGGTAGTCCTCCGCATCTCATGGTCGACTGTGATTGGATGCAAAGCGTGGAGCGACGGTGAAGGTCCGTGCAGCCGTCGAGGCCTCTTGGCCCAAAGACCGAATCAACGGTGCGGTCCTTGCCTGGCACCTGGGCCTGCCGGAACCCCAAAGCCCTACGGGACGAATAGGAAAACACAGTGGGGCCCCGGCCGATGAGTCGTTGCGGCAGAGCGGCTGCGCATTCAATGCGCAGCGGGGTGTGGGATGCAGGTCAAACCAACAACATCGTCTAGGCAGCTTTCTCATCGACATTGCGACAAAAACCTGAATGGCGGCCGCCCTTCTGCTCGGGGAAGGGCGGTCGTCAGATCGTTTTCTCGATTCAACCCATACACCTGATTGACCAACCTTGTCAAACGTGCAAAAACCAAGAGAACCGTTAGCGGCTCTGGCTACGGGGAAAGCAGCACAAGCATCGGTCCTACATGCATCTGGACGAGGCTGTGGCTATCCGCATCCTTGTCCTCACAGCATATCCTCCCTCCTGGCCCCTTCCGCTGCATTCACCCAGTGACGTCTACTTGGTGTCCTCACTCTGGGGTTCCATCGTCTTGTCTTGTACATTTGGTATAAATGCCCCATTTGCCTGGCATCCCCAGGTTGACCCCCATTCCATCCTCATAAGGCTGCTGGCTGCCTGCAGGTTTCTTCTACATTGAGCGCGGACCACACTTTAGCGACTTACACCCGCAGACGCCTCACTCCTACTTTCGCCGCATAACCTGACCACTCCCCCCTTCCCCTCCCCCGCATTGGAGTCATCCTGTTCTGCATCCGAGTGCCTTGAGATCAAGACCTTCTCCTTTTCTCTTTGCATTTCCTCTCGCCTTTTACTTTACATACTTGTTGTCCAGTGCCGGTGAGTTGCTTCCCTCCGTCATGATCCATGAATGCTGCTGCCCAAGTGTAATAACACGGCTTGAACATGGCTAACCCTGATATTTCAGCTCCGTCGAGCATTGAATAGCTATCTGTCTATATAAGCATAGGCAGCACCCTGATCCTGACACTGGCGTCTGTTCTTCTCTCTTGCACTTGTCCCTTGCTTTTGAAGCCATCCCGCTCCCCCGGTATGGCTTCCCAGGTCGATGCCGCCGGCGTTGCCTCAACAGCATCACACGTCTGCCCTCACTGCAAAAAGTCCTTCGCCCGCCATTGTGACCTCAACAAGCACGCAAAGTCCCACAGCAGACCGTACAAGTGCCTGTTCACAAACTGCAAGTATCATGAGCATGGCTGGCCCACCGCCAAAGAACTAGAGCGACACGTCAACGACAAGCACTCGCCGTCTCCGAGAACCTTCGCATGCCTATACCAACCATGCCCATACCGGTCAAAACGCGAATCGAACTGCAAGCAGCACATGGAGAAGGCCCACAAGTGGAAGTATGTGAGAAGCAAGTCCAACGGCAAGCGGCTTCCAGTTACGGCCCAGTCCGACTCTATATACTACCTAAAGACCGACGATGCCACCCTCGGAGCTCGCAACTTTGGCCCAAGCCCAATATCGCCCCAGCCGCAGCTAGTCCCGCCACTTGGCGGTGATTTTGTCCTCTACGATGACGACGGTCAACAAGATGCCTTCGGCGAGGATGACGATGAGGCCTATTCTGGGTTTCAAGACAATCAAGGCTTCCAGACCTATCTCCCATGGAATTCTCCAAATACGCGTGTCCGACAAGCTGAGTCCGTGATCGATTCCTACAACGGCACTCTAGAGAAGCCAATAGGAACCGTGTTTTACAGCAACGGACTCCTAGATCCGAGACTAGCATCATATCAGACACCTCCGGGCTCGGAAACTCATCGGACCCCTGATACCCCATGCCTTGATGCTGCGGCGTCAATCAAGGTCGAGTCTCCAACAGTCACAATGGACTTCTTTTCACCACAAAAACGGAAGCGCGAGCCTGTCGACGGATCCTCACAAGAATCGAAGCATGCCGCCGGCACAGCCCGCGGAATTTCCTCATCAGAGGCTTCGAAGCCCGCCGTACACCGAACTGCTACCGGCTCAGCCAAGAGCGTTTCAAATCGTCGAGATAGCTCCGACGAGGATGGTCACCGCCCGACCAAGAAGGCAAGGCAAATGCCCGTGGAAGACTTCAGCGACACGAGCATGCCGGACATCTTCCGATTTGCCCACCCAACCATCTAGTATGTGTTGAGCTCTGACCCGCCCGCAGAAAAACGCCTGCTAACACCTTGTTTCAAAAGTGATAGAGACCAAAAGGAGACGTATTCCCCGTGCCACACAGTTCATAGGGATATTTCAACTCTGGTGTGAGTAAGCCTATGCCCAGATCAGTCCCGGACAATGCTAACATTGGTAGGTAGGCGACATTTGAGCAGACCGGCACATCGTTTCAAGGTCACGGATCGATTCATCTCATCATTCGACCAGGACGAGAACTTTCGCCACCCGCGGGTCGGCGTTTGTCGTTGGTGCTGGTTGACGTTTACGGACCAACCCGAGTTTGAGACGCATGTCGCAAACACGTGCGAAAAGGTCAGCAAGGGGAAGCGGGAGAAGTGGAGGGTTCTTTTGAACAGCTTTACGCCCTTGGTTGACCAACCGAGCCACACACATTCGGGTTTCGACTTGGTTCGGGAAAGCGAGGAGGACGGCTGGGATCAGCTATCCAGAGGGTTAGAGGAATCACCGGAGGTTGACAGCAGCGCTTGTGCCCCGATGGCCTCCCCAGCACTGGCTTATCCTACAACTCACGGCGATTTTGTGCCTCTCACGGAGCACCAGCGGCTCATGAGAGAGTACCAGGCACTTCAAGAGAGATATCGTCGACTGCGGGGCCATGCCACACAAGCCATGTACGCCCAACAGGTCAGCGGAAGCGCGAGAAATCAGTCGCCAGATGCTCGGGACAATATGCTCCTAGCAGCGATGTCGAGGGAATCGCACAAGGTAGAAAACTCGGCCGTAACTCATCAACAACACACACTCTCAGACCGGGATAACCTCGTCCAACACATGGATTCCCAATCCACCGACGTGGACGTGCAGGGCTTCCTGGAAGAGGTCGACAGCACCCACACGGGCCTTACCAGGCAAAACTCTGGCTTCAGCACCACCTCTCGCTCAACAATCCACCATGTCCCGCCAAGCCCACCGGTCAAGTCTCTAGACTACGCGGACGGCGAACAGCAGGACGCGGCTCACGGCTCCGGCAGCCAGAATCCTAGGAAACAGCCTACTTCGCACGCAGACTCGGGATACGCAACAGAAGGCAGACGCGGCAGCCTGGCCGAGCTGGGGATGTCTACCGTCGCGGGGGTGGCCACGTCAGCAGTGATGCATCATCATTCCATGACGACGACGACGACGACGACGACGACGACTGATGATACGTTTATGAAGGATACGTTTATGAGCGGCGGTCATGAGGAGCAATCACAACAGGCGCAGTCGTTCATGGACGAGGAGAGTCTGACGGGGTTTCCCTTTACGTTTGAGACGGACTTGGGGTTTGACTTTCTATAAAGTCTTTTTTTTTTTCCTTGATATCAAACATTTCTAGACTTTGTCGATGTGTTTCCATTCTTTTGGGTATCACTGGGCGGCTCTCTCCTCACATTTTTCTGTTTTGTGTTTTCCATTTTGGTAGCGATTAGCGAGTGCTGGGTAGCGAGATTTCCTTTTTGTTTATGGGGGGTTGGGGTTCGTGAGTCCGTCGGGTACGGTATTTCCTCTCTCTCTCTCTCTACTCTCTCTCTCTCAATAAAGAGTCTTATGGTTTATGGGTTATGGGTCACAATGGCAATGGGATGTGTATGTATTTATGGATGAGGGGATGACAATGATCCTGGGGGGGATATGTGTGTATTCATCGTGGGTTCACAGCCTTTACATTGGTATGAAAGAAACAGGAAAAAACATATCAGAAGAGTAAAAGCAACAGCGAAAGTGGTATGGATTCCTAACTCTTTGTCTTCTCTCTGGTTTTCGCACGTTGGTTACACAAGTGGGAATATGCTTATTTTGTCGTCATACTATACACTGCAGCGGATGGCAATATAGAATATATGACAAGCAAATGATGTCAAGTAAAAAAAAAAAATATCTTCATGTTCATGATATTGAGTTTGAGTCGTCATCTTCATCCCAACTGGTGATCCTTCGCAAGGCAACGATGCCAAGACATCAGATGGAGCTTAAAACCAGGCACCCCCTGTCATTGGATGGACAGTGCCAAGACCCAACACCCGCTTGGCTCCATCGGCCAGAACCAAACGGTTCAGACGCCATGCACTGTTGACCGTTGAACTTGCGACAAAACACCAACGTTTTTGGATCACCGGCAGCATCTCCAGTCCTTATATTTCTTGGTATCTTACTTTATCTTACTCTCTTCTACATCATTTATTCATATTGCCATTTTGCTTGCGATAAGACCCCATAGCAATCATGCCATAATCACATTTTTGCCCTTTTCCACACCTATCTACATCTCTTTATTTTTAAATTTTTTTGGTTGGCTTTCCATCTATCCCTATATCGCAATGAACCTCACAATCCCCCGCCTAAACCTCCTCTTCCTCCTCGCCTGGCTCGCTTTACTCCTGGTGACCTACCTCAACTCGTACGACGACCCCTCCTCCATCTTCTACCGCGAATCCCGATCCTACGAGCAGCGCTACAGCCGGATCCGCGCCCACGAAGCAGATCTGTATCTGGCGGACCCACCACCAAAGCAGCCCTCCCCGACGGAAGAAGACAACAAGTTTTTGTGCATCGGCATCCCGAGCATCAACCGCACCACGCAGTCGTTTCTTAAGCACACGATCGGGACGCTGGTCGATACGTTGACATTGGAAGAAAGGGGGGGTATACATCTCGTCGTGCTGCTGGCCGACCGCCCGGCGAGGAAGCACAGCGCGTATGGGGAGGAGTGGCTGGAAAAGGTGGTGGATGAAGTGCTGGTGTACGACGACCCGCCTGCGGAGGACGAGGGGAAGGTGTACAGAAAGGTGCCGTTTGAGCTGGTTGAGGGGAGGGAGAGGGGGGATGGGAGGGTGGAGAATATGAGGTTGGATCACTCGTTGCTTGTGGAGACTTGTATGAACTACGGGGCGGAGTACTTTGTTTTGGTGGAAGATGATATTGTTGCGGGAAGGGATTGGTTTCAGAGACTGAGGAAGGGGTTGGGGTATGTTGAGGGGGTGAGTGAGAAACGGGGGGAGGAGTGGTTGTATATGAGGTTGTTTTATTCCGAGTTGTTGATGGGATGGAATAGTGAGGAGTGGAAGACGTATTTGGGTTGGTCGTGTGTGGTTTATGCGACGGTGTTGGTTGGGTTTTTGGTGGCGAGGGGGAGGAGGTGGTTCTGTTTTGGGAAACTGGGACGGGGCGGGGGGCAGGGGATGAATGCGCATTTGTATAGGTATGCGACGGCGATGGGGTTTGGGCTTTGGTTGCCAGCGTTGATTGCGCTGTATTTTTTGAGCGGGAGGGTGTCGACGAGCAGGGTGAATCCGTTTATGTGGACTTCTCATGGGGTGAGGGAGATGATGAATTATGGGTGTTGTGCGCAGGGGCTGTTGTTTCCCAAGAGGCAGTTGCCTGGGGTGTTCAAGCTGATGAGATACCCGCCCTATCGGTTTCCGGGTGATATGATTTTGGAGGGCTATGCGGGGGATCATGGGTTGAGGAAGTGGGCGTTGGATCCGAGTGTTTTCCAGCATGTTGGCTTTACGGAGTCGTCGGCTGGGCCAAGGAGGGCAGAGGTGTGGAATTTTAGCTTTGAACGGATGCAGCCGAAGGGGTGGTTGTGGGGGAGCTAGGTGAGCCTATCTTTTCTCGTATTTGGATTGTTTTTTGGATTGGGCATACTCTTCATCCTACTTAATACGACTATCATGACCTTCAACAGAAGTTAATAGTATATACGTACCCTCATGGCACCTGTTCGACGCAACGACGACAACAAGTGATGGCAGCAAACTGGCAGGGCCACGGAATGCCGCAAAGCTGGTCAGCATATATATGGCCCAGGTTCAGGGATGCTTTCAGCGAAGTAACTAACGTAGTTGAAATTTATCACTCCGTAGCTCAGTGGTTAGTATCTGAGTACGCATCGACTGGCCATCGATGCCGAAGTCCGGAGAACACCACTGGGGCTCTTCGCTTGGTGGTGGGTTCGAGTCCCTTTGAGCCTTGGTTTTTTTAAAACTCACTTTTGCGGCTCAAGCTGTCAGGTATGTGGGGGTTGTTTACCAAGCTAAGATGATATTGGTATGCTCTTCGAAGTACGCGAGCTTGACTCTTCCAAGTTGAGCACCAAGCGACTGCTACATACCTTATGGTTGATCCAACTTTTGTTTTCATCCCAGGACCTTCAACCGCCACCCAATATCTCCGGTTCTGGACCGGATCAGATCCAGGGACTTCCCCGGTCCCCGGAGATGCAACCATATTTACTCGGCATTGAACCGCAAACACGGCTCACTCCCACCGATCCAAACAGCAAGCAACACGGCATGAACACGCAATTGCGGGGAACGGGACGGGCTGCAGGACAGGACGGAAGACTGGATATATCAGGACCTTCGGGACATGAAAGATCAGAAGATTTCTTGATTCGTCTTTGCCTTGCGGTTCCTGATTTTTATGGCGGCGGCTAAAGTCTTCTCCGAGCATACACTTCATCGGAAGGAGGCAGACTGCCGAAGGGCGGGATGAGGGGATGAGGTGTATATACGTAGACGGCCGCGTCACTTTGGACAGCTTTTGGTGATCCTTTTTGAGGTTTTCTGGATTTACAAACCTGGGGTTTCGCTCGTTTTCATTTCCCCTTACTCGGTCTTGCGTTGTACTTGACGCTTTTGTAATGACAGATCAACTGTTATATCCAATGCCGAAGCTGACCCTTTGAGAAGAAGCCACCTTCATCACCATCGTCGTCGTCGTCAAGATGTTACTTCTTCTCCCTCTGCTCCTCTTCCTCTCCCTCGCCACCGCCCAAACCACCACCACCACCACCGCACCCATATCCTCCATAACCAAAATCGTCTCCCTCTTCTACCTCAACGACCGCGCCTTCGAAGACCTCCCCCTCCCTTACACCCTCCACACCTCCCTCCACCGCATCTCCGGCCGCCTCATCGCCACCGACACCCACCTCAACCTAACAACCTACATCGTGACCAAAACCCAATCCCTCCCCCGCCGTCCCCCCTTCGGCACCAACCCCCCGCCCTGGGCACGAACCCTCTCCTCCCTGACCTCCCCCCTCCCGACCGAACGCCCGCCCTGGTGGCGGCCAAACTTCAACGAAAGAAACGGGACAGGCCAGCCGACGACGATAACGCAGGGCCCGGCAACGTTCATGTTCACTGGATCGAGGGGGTGGCAGCAGGGGCAGAGTATCGTGAACCGGTGCTCGCTGAACGGGACGGTGGAGGCGGCTTGCAATCTGACGCATGTGGGGAGCGCGTGGTACACGAGGGATGGGGGGTGGAACGGGACGTACTCGACGTACAGCTATAACTGGACGAGCGGGGATCGGTTTGGGTTTGTGCCGGTTACGATTACGCAGGGTGCCGAGATGTTGGGGGGTGGGGGGGTGAGGCCCAGTGGGGGGAGCAGCAGTGGTGGTGCGAGGGCGGTTGGGGAGAGGGGGGTGGAGGCGGTTGCTGTGGTTGTTTTAATGATGGTTGTTTTTGCGGTGGTGTTGTGAGTGAAGGTCGAGGTTGTTGAATATATTGACGGGAAAAGGGAAAAGGCCTGGTTTGATTTGTTGGCAATATCATGGAGTTATTGGAGTTCGTTTGGAATCGAAAAGTTATTTGTTATGGCTCTTGTTACATACCTGACCTTCAACAATGTATCTTGGCTTGGGTGCCTTACCTTGCCTCATCTCATTGCTCTCCAAGTGGCAGGAGCGAACGACGGTATATATATTAGGTCCCGGACAGTCTTTCCAACAGCTCCAATACCCTTACCAGGGCGCCACACTTGTGGTCAGGTCAAATGGTAAGGGTGTTGGAGCTGTTTCCCCCCAGGGACTTGCAACCGATAGCTCCCTCGTTCGAACCGGAGAAAACCCACGGGTTTTCGTAACCGGCCACCCTTCTCACACTACCTGAGTAGGTTGGCCGGTGAGCTTTTACCTTTTTTTGCGACTTTTTTCTTTTCTTTCTTTTTTCTTTCGCAATAGCCTCAAGTATTATCAGCCTCTCTGGTGTCTTTTCTCTCCGTCGAAGATACCAACCTATCACAGCTTAGTTACACTGCCAGGTTCTGATGACTATTCTTCAGATCGTTAGACGATACCAACTCTCCAGCAAGACATCTTGGCTATCAACGCCGTTATCTACCCTCCCAAACCATAACACGCCACACCGTCCACCCGCCCCCCATCATCCACCTCCCAAAACGCCTTCAAAACGCCATGATGGACCCCCTCACTAAAGCCATGGCTTATCAAACCACCATCCACATGACCCCAAGAAAACTCCCAACCTGACGGCAAATCTCCAGACAAACCACACCTCCCCAAACCATCGTCTACACCCGAACCCCCCAGCATCCGTCTCAAAACAACCCATCCATCCCCCTCCTCCTCTCATCAAAATGTTCCAAGCGCTCAAAACCCGCCTCTCAAACCTCTTCTCCCGAAACAAAAACAAAAACAAAGACACCCACGACTACAGCAGCCTCCACTCCCAAGAACCCCCCAAACCCCGGAGACGCAACAAGCTGCAAAAGAGGAGGAGACCGACCAACCAGACACCCCATCAACAAAAACCCCTCCCGTCATCATCATCATCCAAAAAAGTCCACCAACCCCCAAAGCACATTTGCTATCACCACATTCCCACGACGAAATCGTAAGTTAAACAGGCCCCCCACTCGACGGTCTCCAAAACCTACAAAAATAAACTGACAAGATACCAAGAGCGAACCCCCTTGTCAGCTTTTCCGTCATATTCTGACTCTAGTCAAGTCAAAGACACCATGTGTCCAGACTAACATGTGAACTGGGTGGTGAAAGGCCGTTACCTCTCACATCAAAACACTCTTCGTCAACGACCCGATAATAACAATACACTATAATTCCCATTTCAAGTAACCAATGTTCATTTTTCGGGGGGGGGGGGGGGGGGGGGGGGGGGGGGGGGGGGGGGGGGCGGGGGGGGGGGGGGGGGCGGGGGCGGCGGCGGGGCCGCGCCCCCCCCCCCCGCCCCCCGAACACGGATGATAAGGGGGATACATACGGTAGGGACCAACTTGGTTAGCCCAGGACCATTTGTCCAAATCGGCCGAAGAGGTGAAGTCGTTGAAGCGGCCATCCCAGAGGACAGCGCCTTCGACGGCAACGCCGCAGAGAGCGGCCAACAGTGTCGAGGTCTTCATGTTCCGTCGTCTTCGGGTACCAAAGTAAAACAAGCACAAAGACCAAGGGCTTGGGAAAGAAAAAGGGGGTTACACCTCGATCGACAGCCCGGCATACACCAGAGGCTTATATATATATATACATACCCCTGGTAAACCAGCTCACGGGACTCCCCGCATTTCGCAATCCATTTTATTCTGTCGACCATCTTCGCATGTGGGTTCACGGTAATTGAAACTCCCGCGAGTAGAAAGACGAAGAGGGAAAACCGGTCCGACAAGATATAGCACAATGACCCTATAATCCCGAATCTGCGGATGTCAGCCTCCGGGAGACTTCCAGGGCCAGGCAAACGATTGGGCACCTGGTAGATCTGTTGATCAATTAACTGTGTGAGGTGAGTGCGCCAAGGGATGGTGAAAGAGACGGCTGGTTGAAGCAGAATAGAAAGGGGGGCAGTCTCAGGCTAAAGTCGGATTAGGCCGCGTTTGCACTGGTCATCGGCATCTCTGTAGAGAGGCTTTTATGGGATAATAAATTGACGAGTTAGAGGACGGGAATAAGGTGTTTTGTATTATCTAGGGTTGACGTGGATTCTCCATGGAGTTAATGAGGGGGCGGATATTATATGCGGTTGGGACTTGAGTTTGGTCAAGTAAGCACTCGCTCTCTCGGACGAGATGAAGAAATAGAACTTTAGTCTGGTTGATCTTGATACCAACTGTGGCTGATCTCACGTACATGCTCGTCACCGTTGAAATCTCGAAGGTTCAGAGTTAACTGTTCGATCATGAATGCCATCTTGTGGACCCGAGCACAGCTATGAAGGATATAGGTATGAGAAGATACTGGAGATTGAACAACTTGAGAAAGGATCGCCGAAGAAAACATATAGACAACTGGACATTGTAAAAAGGTGCCAAATTTCGAGGCTTATTTCGTTCTGGGTAGTGCTGAATGTGAGATTGGGAGAGGTCATTTGCAATTGGATGTGTGTAAATTTCGATTGGGCCAGTAGGCTTTTGTCAGGCGAACAACTGAGACGAAAACTTTCTCTCGCTCTTGCCTCAATTTCGCGGTGGCATAATAGCAATCTGTGACAGGCAGACGCATCTCAGGGCGGAGGTTCAGCGACTTGGCCAGTAACCCTAACCCCAACTGAGAAAAAGGTTGTGCAGGTGCAGAGTTTTCGGTGCTTGGAAAGATCGAGGGAGCTTGTTGCGCAGATGAATGGAAAGATATATGCCAAAGTGTTTCGCCATCGTGCATTGATTATTGGGTGAATTGACGATTGTCAATATGCTCGAGTGATGAGGGTATTGTGAATGTGCCTATTGACAACCGCAAATGCCTTGGCATCCCGACAGGCTGCAAAGTGCGTTCCACCTGGTTCAAACTGAGGCAATTCAGACTGATGAGGGCAGCGGTAACATGCGACTTGCAATAGGGGATCAACTGCCGAATGCCGTGCCATATTTGAGACATACAGCAACGAACGATGCTTCTCAACGACTTTTGACATCAAATGCACACAAATCACTCGCAGGCGCAGGAGTACAGATATTTGGGCGACGAAATGTCGAAACCACCCCACAGCTCGGACCTAGAATGGTCGTAGTCCAAAGCCATAATGAAAGGGATAAGGTGATTACTTCGTTTTAGGGGGCCGGGAACGGAGGAAGATCCATAGAGAATAAGAATAACCCTCAGCAAGCCACATTCGTGGAGCCTCCAGTCGCACCAATACAACCCATCGTCAACTTCACTTGGCGGTGTAGTCTCGGACAGACTGCATTGATGTGTAGATAAAAAAAAGAAAAAGAGGAAGAAGTTGGGCAGCCTGACCCGAAACTAAATACCAAAATTTTAGCTTGCTGGAAAGTGGGGCTGAGAGGTAGGGCTCGTGCGGAGCTGTGGTGGTGGGGGACGATAAAAGATAAGCAATACGGATACGGATTAAGCTTTTGGCGGGGTGGAGCACTGGAGGGGCATCATCAACATTCAACTTCAACACGACGTCCGGAACTCAACAAATCTTATCAAAGCCCACAAACACCCATGGTTTGTTTACTTTGAAGCTCTCGTATGGCTGCTGCCGGCATATTCCACACGCTCGGCCCTTTTGTGGCTTGAGACGGACAGCCATGACAGCAATGACAGCATCTCGCGAGCGGGTGGCCACTGCAGACGGAACGCATGCTGTGGCTGCTTCTCAAATGGGCAACTCTCCACTAAGTCAAACGTTGAGCAAGATCCACGATCTGGCCTGTTTTTCTGTCTGGATACTGACATGAACATGGAACGAGGCATCGACTACCGGTGCCACAACATCCTAGCCCACTCGTTCGGAAGGGAAGCCGATGGGGAGCACAAAACAAACATCCGATTCTCCGTTGTCGGAGACAAGCCCGTCAAGATTTCGTTAGATTTACTCGGACCGTCTTCGTCGGGAACAGTCTTCACCAGACGGCCGATCGGGAGTACGCGAGATTGTCTGTTCCCGTCTCATCTCTGCCGAAATTCGGGTGGGTGGTGTTCAGGGCAGGTGTAAGCGCATGTGATGAAGCCATATGGAACGAGCTGCATTCCCACGCCTGTAATCCCTTTCACATTTGTCTTCCCAGGGTCATCGACTTGCATGCTGCAGATCATCACGGTCTCTCCGCCACGAGCACCCTCGTGTTCCCCCAGAAGTTGAGTTATCACCGGGTGACTGCTGCTGCCATCCACGGGCTGCCGGTGATGTCAACGGATTTGTCCGAAATCATATGAATTTGGACTACCAACTCCCCAAACCAGAAGCCACCTTCTTCTTTGGGAATCTGTGTCATGGAAGCCAGACGCGAACCACGCCAAACGACCAAACTAACGCCATCCAACCATTATCGCGGGAGAGATGCTGATCCCGGCGGTGGTTGTTACTAGCTTCAGGAGAGCTGGACTTGATCATCTCTCACGCTGCACATAGCTCGGATTTCTCTAGCTTTCTCGCTTCTCTTGAGTTCAGTCTACCAAAGAAATAAAAGTGCCTCTCTTCCATCAACCAGGCGCAGCCGTTACGTGGCAAACCTCCGCTGGAATTTCTGTGATACAAGCACACAAGCGTGCCCGTACAAACCGGATACGATTCTCCCTCAATGGGTAGTCGCACAAGAAGAGACGACCCTGCCCGCGGCCGTCCATCCGCTCAGTTGACGGGAGCGGTGTGTCCTGCTCTTGTGATGAACGAGCTTAGCATGGCCTGGCTGTGACAGTCTTGTACCATCTTCAACTCCACATGCGCGAGAGAGCGGCACGCCACGAGATGGACTTTTGGGAGAAGGGGTAATATATATAGGGGCATTCGCTCCGGAGGGTACATGCTGGGGTGTTCAATAGTCATTCTATCGTCTGCAAAAGCTTAATATTCTTCCACAACTGCATCGGAGACTAGTGCCGGACTGCCTCTTGATACCTACCCCAACCCACAACCATCATCAGGAGAGTTCAAGGCTCTTGACACTCCGACATCAGCCACTGAGAGATAACAACAAGCTTGGGTCCTCACAATCTTGCGATCCTCAGACTTCAGAAAAACCACCACCACAACTCTCACACAACATCATAATGAGCTCCTCCGCTTCTCATCAACCACAGGGGCCCACTCCACAGGGAGGCGAGGGCTCTTCTACAACAAATTCTGGCGGAAGTGTTACTCCTATTGACCCTCGTACGTTTCCCGATGTTAAAAAATCTAGCAATGTTGAGTTTGATTATTTCTTTGACTTGAATATTGTTGAGCTAACGTGTCACTTTGTTATTCTTGCGACCGTATAGAATTTGGGAAGAAGAAGCCTTGACGAACATGTTTTACATATATACCTCAAGTAATGGAACCGAGGGTCATGCCTGAGGGTATTACCACGTAAGAAGGGGCAGATGGTGTTCGGAGTGAACCTACACTCGCTACTCTTTTTGTTTATTAATTCCTAATTCTTTAATCGTTTTGGCTATTAGGTGGGAGCGGGAAGGTTGCGGAGGCGTTTACTGGGAGATGTATGGGAGTTTTATGAGGACTAAATGGGTAGTGAGGAAGATTGCACGCAAGAGGTGATGGGTATGTTGTAATTTATGAATAACATGTACGAAATCTTGGGTAATAAGATGTGTTCTTGTTTCTACTCTCCGTTTGACCTTCCGACACCACTTTGCAAGGGTGTTGGTGACGATTTCTTGGTGTTGCTTTTATGTATGACAACCCAGTGGCTGAGTCCAATCCCAGCATTTGGACATATAAACAATCTGCTGCCTGATTCCCAAAGTTCTACAGCAACGAAGCACGCGCCGTGTTCCTGGAATGGTGCATGACATGACAGCCAGCCAGCCAGTCACCACCAAAAAAAAAGCCAAATCACAGACCACACCCCCACGCAATGCAGAGTTCACCTGTTGTGCCATATTGCACGGGTAAAAATATTGTGGATTCTTTAATAACTACAAGGCTTGGGATGAGTTACACCTAACGAAACAATGATCCGTACCCGCGGTGAAAATTTCGTTAGGACGGGGAGATGAGCCAGGTTAAAATTTGAGAAATCTCCTTCCGTGCCCTAGAATAGGGAAAAGTCGTCAGATTGGAGGCCAAAGGCAGACCACTGGCCAGGCCCTGTGTTAATATACCGTCTGGATGGATTGGTCCAACGTCGTGTCTTGTAACCCCCTAAACCACATCAGCTTCCGCCGCCCGGGGGATAAGCGCCCGGGATCGCCACCTGACCCAGGGAAATGATATGGAGATCACCAGGTGCATCGCTTTCCTGGGGGGAACTCGGTAGTGGTTTGTTCAGATCTGGAGGCAGGTGGCTGGCTGGTCTCGGTTCCATGGAGGAGTACGGCGAGGGCTGGTTCTGTGTTGTTGCGAAGAAACTCGAGACGGATTTCCTGTCAGAAGATTCAGGAGGCGCCTTTCTGAAGCTCTTGCGGAGCGGGAAATAGCGTGTGAAGAATGGCTTGGTAGCTGGAGCCGAGGCACAAATCTATCATCAAGGCGTCAGCACTGGCTCACATGGGAGGAAAAAAGTTTTTTTCTTGTATCACCTACGATACCAAGAAAAAGCTCGACCGCGCTTGGGAACATTGTGTCGTACAAACGCCAGGTGATGTCCCCATCAGGACTGGTAACCATGACCCAAGTAAAATAAGTTCTTACTGAGCCGGCGATGCAGACAACTAATCCACCTGCGAAGAGAACAAGAACAGTAAGACGCTGCGAAAGAGGCAAGTCAAAGCCCAACACCGTCTTGACAGGGACAAATACAATGAGAAAGTCCTGGACGGTGTTGATGATGCTGGCAACAACGAGGTGGAGTCCTTGGTCGAGGCAGTTCTGCGGCCCAGAAGAGACGGTCCAGCTGTCGGATATGGGTCTCCGCTAGTTTCAGTATTTCGTCTTCAGACCGCCATCCGGGGGCAGAAACCTACGAGCATTGGAAAATTGTCACAAACACAAAAACGGTTGTGTCAAGTGATACTATTCCAGATAGGACAAGCACAACGTGTTTGGTCCGGCCCGTCGAGCAGTCAACGACTCGGTAGACGAGAGCCAATACGGAAAGCTTGGTTAGACCAGTTGCCAGAGCAAAGAGAATCTGCTCCACGAGGCTGCGGCCGAATCAGCAGGTTGGTACCATGGAAGACGGCAAGGGACGTAACCGTACCCAACTTGCAAACTCAGCATCACCAGCTCAAGGCGTACGTCCCAGGTATGACGATCTGCGTCAAGCTTGAAGTGGCCTATGGCCTGCAGAACCACAAAAGCGGTTGCGGGTGCCTGGGAAGTGTTAGCTCTAGCTCCCTGGTTTGGAATGGAAATCATTCACATATGCAAAACATATAAGAACGTCGTCTTGGCCAAAGCCTCTGGATAGCCTCAAGCGTGCGTATAGCCGTATGGTAAGGACAACACCTGCCAGACCTAGAAAAAGCAACCCAACGATAACGGCGGCTGGCCCGCGAGTCTCTGGATTGACGTGGTTTGGTGGAGGCCAGGATGCAATCACCTCTGCGGTGATCCGCATGCTGTGTGTGAGAACTGTGGTATGGAGGGCCGAGGTGCTGGTTCCACATACACGGACATGCTTGACCTTCTAGGCCATGACCTCTTATGATAACTTCTAGCGGGCGGAGACCAGAGATCCCATGATTTCTTTGGATGAGATCATGTTAAAGCCAATCCCTTTGTGGAGCATGGTCACAGGATTTGTTGATAGCTTCACAGATCAGTTGAAACAAACCCTCAGCGCACGGGGGCGTCGCAATGTTTGTAGATACGACCCAATAACGAGGCTCTTATGAACAAGTAGACTAGGTGGTTCAGAGGTTGTCTCTCGGTTGATCGGCAGATACTGTCGGTAGATAGTGGTGACTTGTACAGTGACGCAGATATATTGTGGTGAGCAAAGAGGTCGGAGACCCCGGTGATAGCAATGCATCATTGTTATTGTGACCACACCCGAACACCGACAACTCAAGCCCCGGAGTAGATCAGGTTTCAGACGTGTGCTTCCTGCAGACGAGAACACGCATGAACGATGCTAGAGGGCCGAGATCTCGCCCTGACCAGGAGGTGTGGTGGGGTGATGGGAAGGCCGTGGGGGTACAGGCACTTGCTTGACAACCCATGACTTGTACTTGAATGCACAGCAGCTCTCAGAAGCGACGAGAGGATAGAAACGTGCGTTTACATAGTAGCACTAGCCATCTACCAATTGGAGCTCCCCCCGCCGAATCTGGGAATATGCAGGTTTGATCGGGTTCACTTGACCCGGACAGGTGATGTTTCAGGAAAGTCGAGGCGCACGTAATGCCGGTGTGGTATTCGTTGTGGGATCAACGGTGATGGCTGCTGAAAGAAAGAAACGAAAACTTGCAGAAGAAAATGAGCGTATCTTGCGAATCCAAAGGTACAGGGAACGGTTGCGAGTAGATTGGCCATGGTAACCGTGAGGTGAAGAGTGAATGGTTAGTGCACCTGTAACAAAGTCGCCCAAAGAGCAGCCTGAGGACTGTCGTTGAATCCAGCTGGCTGCCAGATGCCAGCCGAGTTCATGTCCGCTGCCACGCCTTACCTAATCAGAGCTAGTGCCACCCCGCCAAATCCACCCACAAAAAATCCTGGGATTCGCAAAATCGCTTTTGATCTCGAATTCTCGGCTTTCTCCTCGTAAACGACCGACGCAAAACCACACCTATAGAAGAGATATCTACAGGAAGACGGCAAAATGTCCAAGATCTCCGTCGGTACGGACTCCCAACGCCCATGTAGACGATATCTACGATGAAATGGCAATGGAACTGACTCTGTTACAGCCGGTGTGCGTCAGCACGTCGCTGAGCTCCTCGAGTACAGCAATGAGACCAAGAAGCGTAACTTCCTGGAGACCGTCGAGTAAGCCGCCATCCTCGAGAGCAACACCATCGAAAACACATCGCTAACCACCATGAAAGGCTCCAGATTGGTCTCAAGAACTACGACCCCCAGCGTGACAAGCGTTTCTCCGGCACTGTCAAGCTCCCCACCGTCCCCCGCCCCAACATGAGCATCTGCATCTTGGGTGACCAGTACGATATCGATCGTGCGAAGCACGGTGGTGTTGACGCCATGAGCGTCGATGATCTCAAGAAGCTCAACAAGAACAAGAAGCTCATCAAGAAGCTTGCTCGCAAGTACGATGCCTTCGTCGCTTCCGACACCCTCATCAAGCAAATCCCTCGTCTGTTGGGTCCTGGTCTCTCCAAGGGTATGTTATGCTGCCCTATCACTATCACCAAAAATCAAGTATTGACGCTTCCTGTGTGCAGCTGGCAAGTTCCCTACCCCCGTCTCCCACGCCGATGATCTCTCCGCCAGAATCACCGAGGTCAAGTCCACCGTCAAGTTCCAGCTCAAGAAGGTTCTCTGCATGGGTGTTGCCGTTGGCAATGTTGGCATGACCCCGGATCAGCTGATTGCCAACATCATGTTGGCCATCAACTACCTCATTTCCCTCCTCAAGAAGGGCTGGCAGAACGTTGGTAGCCTTACCATCAAGGCTACCATGTCTCCTCCCCGCCGCCTCTACTAAACTGGAGGTTTGAGTGGTGTTGACTGAGGTCTGGAGGGTCACGCTCTTCAGGTCTTTTTTTTATTCGGGCACAGTTATGATGGCATGAAGTTCAAGTAATGAAATCGGATTTTGCCTGCTTTTTTTCTTTGGGTGATCGTGAACCGCATATTGTGTTATGGTGATTGTCGCTACTTGATGACTCAGCTGGGGCGAATGATTTCCGGCTGGGCAACGATTTGATGCCGAGACCCCATTGCAATTCCGGGGCTAACCTGTTTCCTCAAGCGGTGATGATGTATTGATAAGCAAGATGGACTGCTCCGGCTCCGGCCGGCTTTGCCAAGCTCGCCCAGGAAGCCCCGCCACCGCGCAACCTCGCAGACTCGGGCTCAATTTATCACTGAGCCTCGATATACGCTGCTTTTCTCTCTTCATGAATTTATCCTTATTGTGGAGGTCTAGGACGAGCGTTCTGAGAAATCCCATCCGAATTACGAACCCTCGTTACACTCATACGAACTATCGCTCTCCGTCACCGGCGTCACTCATAGCCTCAGTTATCAAACATAAACCATCCAAAATGGCCGCCACCGCAACCCCTGACCTGCCAATTTTGCCTGCTGAGGATAGCCACCTCACGGCCAAGTTTGGTAGGGAGACGGCAAATTACTTTTCCGGCTCACCTCTCAACCGGCTTTCATTCCTGAGAACCGAGCACGCCTTTCTAGCCCCGGCGTTCAAGCACCCCTCTGCGAGTTTCCTGCTGATGGATAATCTGGCCCCATTGATCAGCACGGAGAATACTTCGCAACTTGCCTTTGTTTCACTGCCGGAAATCGTCGATACCCTGGGGAATACCGTGTTCGAAAAGACGGAGGAGGAGTTGATCAAGGAGTTCAACAGCGAAGACCGCGAACAAATTGTCGTGTTCCTTGGCGTGGATGAGAAGGGGGTGTTGTCAGGCCACGGGAGGAGCGAGGAGAAGTTCAGGTACAAGGAGTTCGAGGGGGTGCCGTATTTCGCGGTTGATGTCACCAAGTGGGAGAACAAGGAGCAGCTGAAGGAAAGGATTGAGAAGGAGAGGAAAGCTGGCTTCTTTGGGGGTGGACCGAGGCATATGGGGCTGATTGCTGGGCAGGCGGCGATGTATGGGTATGCCAGGGCTCTTATTGACTGGAATGCCAGGACGCCGTTTTGTGCGCAGTGTGGGCAGCGGACGTTGAGTGTGAATGCGGGGACCAAGAGGATTTGTCCTCCTACTGACCACGCGGGAGGGGAGGTGAAGGAGAGGAAGCCGTGTGCTACGAGGGGGACGGTGAGCAATCATAGCTTTCCTAGGACGGACCCGACGGTCATTATGGCGATTGTGAGTTCGGATGGGTCGAAGATTCTGCTGGGGAGGCAGAGGAGGTGGCCTAAGTATTGGTATTCTACGCTGGCGGGTTTCCAGGAGCCTGGGGAGAGCATTGAGGAGGCGGTTAGGAGGGAAGTCTGGGAGGAGAGTGGTGTGCAGGTTGGGAGGGTGGTGCTGCACAGTAGCCAGCCGTGGCCTTTTCCGGCGAGTTTGATGATTGGGGCTGTGGGACAGGCGCTGCCGGGGGAGGGGGAGAAGATTTATTTGGGGCATGATGCCGAGTTGGAGAGTGCGAAGTGGTTCCCAATGGATGAGGTTAAGGAGGCGTTGGCGAAGGGGACGCATAATATGGGCGAGGCGACGCCGAAGGAGTATGTAGAGGGTGCGCTGAGGTTGCCGCCACAGACGGCCATTGCGAACCGGCTGATCAACTCGGTGGTGGATGGGTGGTGGGTTGCGTCGAGGATGTAGATGGGACCAAGATAGTGTTTTAGTTCAGGTTTCAGCATAGCGTGGACTGGATAATAGAGCTGTTACTTTCTCCAATGACTACAAATATCAGAGCTATGATGAAATGTCGGGAACCTCTATCAACCAGTCAGCGAGACCATGCGAACGCGGCCCGGCTCCAAAAGGAAAGAATGATAAAGATAAATCCCATTTCATCTAGCACTCAATATGACCAACATGACGTAGCAAACATCCATATCGGTTGATTTTATGGTGCGAATTAAGTGTAAGGAGAGAAAAAGGAAAATTCTAAAACGCAGGAACCATCACGATTTGACCAAACAAATGATTTCGGCGGTCAACAGCGGCAGAACTAGCCCGTGGAACTCTGCAAGGTACTTTGCGTGGCTGAAAAGGAGTGGGGCTCCTTGAGGCACGGAATCTGCACGGACCACACCCACTCCTGATGTCCCCTTAACCTCCAAGAAGGCATGAGCGAAGTGACGGCGATGCCTTAGGTCTTACTCAGATCTTTCCAGATAGTGACAATTATATAAGGGCCAAGAAGCATCTGTCATTCCTGTTCAACCAGTCCAGTCATGTCTTGCGCACCTTTTACCCTGCAATTCTACCCCTCATTTGACGACGTGGGATCGATCAAAATGCAGTTGGTAATACTGCGGCTGCTCCTCCGTGTGACTAGAACGATTTTGTTCTGCAGCTAATCCTTCAGCGTTACAACAACCAACGAGACTTGGTATGGCTTCCATGGTACCCATGCTCACCATGTACCGGACTACAGATCCCCAGGGATGGGCACGCGGCCCATTAGGCATACCACCCAGTCCATTCTGTTCTTTTGGTTCTTATGTAGTCCTCCCAGACTATCCCGCCGTTTTCTCCGAGGTCGTCTCTTGATTTCTTGCTCAGATCTCATGAATATACACAGTCGATATGGCGTCCAACGTCACCAAAAGCAAGGTCGACCAGTTATGGCAGGAGGCTTTGGTCGAGTTTCGCAAACTGACCAACAAAGATCTCGGAGAAATACCGAAGATATCGCCAGATGATCTGAGAAGGTTGATAGAAGCCCGGGCCAAACAGAATGACACCGAGGAGAACAAGAGGAGGGCCAAGGCCAAGGACACAGGCCTGAAGATCCTCGCCTGTATCAACAAGCTGGGTGAAGTTGCTGTACAAGGCGTCTCAACAGTGGGTGCTTTTGTGTTTTTATGTTTTTAGGTGCTGGTAGATCGCTAATCTTACATGCTACAGGTATTTGGCGCGGCTGATATTTGCTTCAAGGGCATATCTCTTTTGCTAGACGTGCCCAAGCGCATCCGAGAATTCCACGAGGTCATCGACAAGATCTTTATCGAGATTGCTCCTGTCCTATCCCAGTTCAAGATCTATGGGAGAAGCGAACAGTTTCAGGCCATGGATGAGGACCTGCTCATCGCGATCCACCATGTCATGATCAGCCTCGTCACTATTTGTGCCAAGGCCATTAACATTGAGCATGGCGGGAAATGGCAGAAGTTCAAAGCATATGCGAGTCGAGCCCTGTGCGATGATGAGGAGCTGAACGAGGAGTTGGAGAAATTCCAGATGCTTGTGAAGGGGCAGCAGAATGTTCAGGGAACCGTAGTATTGGAGAGTGTTCTCGAGACGAAGATGCATATCGCTACCATCATGAAATCGACAAACGATATCAGCTCTGACCTGAAAGGTATCAAGGACAGGGCGCAGAAGAAAGAGGCCGAGAGTTCCAAACAGACTCTGCTCACCAAGATCAAGAATTCTCTCGGCATTGACCCCAAGGACCCTGACACTTCCAAAGCCACCTACGAGGACTTCATCAAAAAGAAGGCACCCGGAACGGGCACTTGGTTCAAGCCCATGCCTGACTACGAGAGCTGGGCCGACATGAAAGCTTCGGCTCAAGGGACAAATTCATTCTTGCTTTTGACAGGTGGTCCAGGGTTCGGCAAGTCATTCTCCATGGCTTCCATTATCGACGATCTAGGGCAACAAACCACAAAACCCACCATCACAACTCAGGCTCACAGATCTTTGATCAGTTTCTACTTTTTCCCCGCCCGGAGTGGGAGAGCAGGTGATGTACAATACCCGGTCGAGATGGCACTCAAGTGCATTGCTGTTCAGCTCGCCGAGCAAGACGAGGCCTACGCCAAAAGCATCGGTGATATTGAACAGCTGAAGGATGCGAAGCCTTCAAAACTATGGGAGGCTTTGAGATTGGGTTCACCAATGGCAAGAACAACACACTTCATTCTTCTCGATGCTCTTGACAACCTTTCTCGCCCGGAACAAGAAGAATTACTGAAGCTCTTCCATACGATCCCGAAAAACAACACAAATGAAGCATCTTTGAGGGTTCTTGCGACTGGACAAAGCTCTGTATTCGAAGATCTCCAAACGGTGGAGGCACTTTCATTGCGGGAAATCCAGGCCGACCATTCGACGATGGAGCCCGAGTTTCAACACTACATTCGACACAGACTACAGGCTCCCACCATGCTTCCAGGCCCGGATCTGGAAGGGAAACGAGAAGGTATTGAGAAGAAGATCATGCATAGTGAATGCAGTTTTCAGACGATTCAGGCCACACTTGGTGCTGTTGAAGGCTACATCGCGTCCAGTAAGAGCGACGAGGAACTTGACAAACTGCTGGAAGACTCAACCCGTGATACCAGTGTACTTCTGGTCGACACTATAGAGAAGCTGCAAAACGCACTGGACATGGGCCAAATTGGTTGGGTCAACGAGCTGCTGATATGGGTACTCTTTGGAGAGGAATCGATGGCCATATCACAGCTCGAAGCTGCCTTTGTAAGACAAACCCCGCCTTCCCAGTTCTTTTGCATATGCTAACCTTGAACCCCGCCGCAGTTTCTTCGCGGAAAGGCTCTTCCGATTCAGGGTCTCGAAAACTTCATCAACAGCCGACTGAAGAAGCTCATCACTACCGGGCCGCAAGGTCTGGCCCCAACTGAGGAGAATTTGGCCAAGGTGGTCACGAAGCCGAGGGAGCTTTCGCAAGGCGGCCCCGACAACAAAACCATTAGCCTGGAGATTAAAATCAACAATGCCAACATCTCCACAGTCCAACGCTTTTTGTGGGATCTCACCAAGTTCTCAACTCTGGACAGCTTCAGCTTCAAGGCCGATGATGCCGCCGCTCAGGTTGCGCAATCTCGAGGCATCATCAGAGTCAACAAGACTGACGCTTCTCTCGCCATTGTGGAAACATTTTTCGAGTTGCTCAAAGATGATCCCAACGGGAAATCTGAAAGCATCCAGAAGTATCTTGTTGATTACCTTGCGGATCACCTTCGGACTCTTCGTACAGCAGAGGGCGACGACAAGCTTACAGCTAGTGAAGCAGGTAGTATTGGGAAGCGTATATTCGAGCTTTTTGACTACCCAGATGCCGCCATGAAAAAGCACTGGGAACTTTTCCGACGCTCTCAGTTATTCATTTGTGAGGAGAATATGGAAGAGTATTGGGAATGGATTCAAATGGATGCCACGCTCGCTCTACTGTCTGGGAAAGAAAGGGATCATATCGGGGACCTGAAGAAGGATCCTCATTGGGAACGAAAATTGCTGAAACCGACTATGAGAATGGTGGCGAAGATGTGGCTTCGTGACCGTGAGCAGGAAGTATATTGGGTGCTGGATTGGCTCAACTCCTTCCTATCGCGAATTGTGAGTGAATTTTCAAGTTCGTTGCTTACACCCTGTATTTCGTTACATAGACTAGGCAATGGCTTCGGATAGTGTCGCTTCAAGAGGCCGGTAGCTAATGCTGTGTACAGAAAAAGGAAGATAGGCGCGCAGCCGCCAAATCCTTGAAGTCTTCAGCTGCCGCCGCCCCTGGCGCTACTGTTGCACCTCTCAAGTCGCCTGAAACTACCGTCTCCAATACGAATACACCTGATTCAAGCACCGCGGCTGACACGCCTGACAGGTCGGGGAGCCCTTCTCCATCAGTCGCGTCCAGTACTGAAGACGACGACGGGTCCCCTTTCAAGGTCGAAGTCGCAGACGCTGCAAGCTGGTGCCAAGAAATTCTTGAGCTCAAAGACGAAGAGCTAGATGCCTTGTGGTTCGAGCGTCTCGGCCAATCATACAAGGATACATGGCCTTCAAGCTACAAAGACGCGATCGAGCAATTTCGCAAGGCTGAACAAATTTCGGGTTCAATCCCATCATGGCAAACTCTGGTTGGCCTTTCCCATGTCTTGCTCGCGAGTAGCTCGGCCAATATCGAAGAAGCTCGCGCAGTGCATGACCGGGCAATGAATCTTTACAAAGACTCAACTCTCGTCACGGCCGAGAAAAAGGTTTCACAGCTTCGGGAGCTGGCTTGGTGGTATGATAATTACAAGCAGCCCCAAAAGGCGCTGGAGCTCCTCGAGGAAGCACTTCTGCTAGCGCCCGAGGACCCTGACATCAAGTATGACATGGTGGGCCAACTACTGAAGCTGGAAAGAGAAGACCGAGCTCGCGAACTGGTTGCAAAAACAGTAGAGTCCAAGGAGGAGGGCAAAGGCGCCAACAAGGGTCTGACAGCGCTTGGTTCTTTTGTGAGAAGCATCGCAAAGAGTACTTCCTGGAGCCGCTCTGACGTTTTCTTCTGGCGTGTCATTTCCATCATTGAAGCTACTGGCAACTTTGACGCTTTGGTCGGCGCTCTGAACACGAACATTTCTGTTGCCGAGACCGACGACGAGGAGGAGCAACTTCACGCGGTCCTCATTACCTTCAAAGGCTTAATGCATATGCACAAAGCCCAGCCCGAGGATATTCAACAAGTCCTAGAATGCTGCAAACAGGCCCGAGAGGCTGCGCGTCAGAGGCTGAAGGACACGCACTGGATGCTTGAGCGTATCATTGGCAAGACAACCCTTTTGACTGACAGCTTCCATTTCAATCAGGCCACTGGGAGAGGGAGACTTCCTGGAATCACAACACTGGCCACGGAGGACCACCTCGCTGCAATCAAGACGTCAGTTGCCGAGTATGAAAAGCTCCCTCGCAACAACTACTACGAAAGGCGCCTTTCCATATCCAAATGCTACTTGGCATCATACTATTGCCAGAAAAGTCCACCAGAGCTCGAGGAGTCCAGGAAAGTCTTTGCCTCTGATATGGTGCGAGTAACGAATTTGCTTTCTGATGGCGACAAGTACAACGACACAGACAGCCTCTTGCAGCTCAGCGCCATTCTGCTGCACACGGGAGACGTTCAGAATGCCCTAGCATGCATGCAGCTTGTGGCCCCAGACGTTACTTCTCTCGATGGCCATGTCTATGAGATACTGATCCGGCTCATGTGCCCAGAGGGCGGCCAACCTGCAGAAGGAACCCCCGCCCATCAAGTCCTAACTTGGGCTACTACGGGCGGCGTGAACCTGGTATTCATGAGGACGGAGATTTGCAACAAGATTGAGAAGATGATTGAAGAGCTTTCTGATCAGCGCGGCAGGCGGCCATCTGTTTCCACCACCAAAACGGAAGACGCCGCTGCCACCGGAGATGATCAGACCGACAAACCTGCGGACGAAGGTGCCGTTGTCGGTGAACGGCAGGAAGAGGAAGATGCCGTGACACTGAGACAGCTGCGGACGGTCAAGAGGGCGCTGCAGCTGTATCAGGAAACCTTTTGCGGAGCCTGCATCGGCTACGGCAAGCGGACTTGGAACTTTGACAATGACTTTTACGCCTGCAAGTACTGCTACGACATGTTTGCCTGCGGGCCCTGTCTCGAGAAGCTTAAGAAGGCGGACCCGAGTAAGCCGCAGGCTTTGTGCAGTCCTGGACATGACTGGGTCCGTTTGCCAAAGTGGAACGTGGATAGCTGGGTCGAGGGTTTTGAGAGCAAAGTCCGTGTGCCGCAGGTGGATGAGAAGACGGGCGAGTTTGTTGAGGGGAAAGAGGTGGTGTCGTTTGGGGAGTGGTTGAAAGGGGTGTTGAAGCCTTGGGGGGTTGGGGAGGATAAACTTAAGTGGGATGTGGAGAGGATAGAGGGGGAGGAGAGTGATACGGAGGAGGACGAGGACGAGGATGAGGGTGATGAAGAGAAGGAGAAAGAAAAGAGTGAGGGTGAGGTGGTTGGGGAGAAGTCTGATGGGAAGATGAATGGGGAGAAGGTGACGGTGGAGACGATGGCGATTGAAAAGGTGACGGTTGAGAGGGTAACGGTGGAGGAGGTGACGGACCAGGTTGAACCACAGCAGGCAGTGGCGGCATAGGGGGGATTGGCAATACCTTTTGCTTTATTTCACATTTATGTTCAGTAGTTGGATAGCACGATAGCAATCTACAGTACGGACACCTTGATTAGCATGACAACAGCGCACGTATTCACTTAACTCTATCATGGTTTTTTTTCCAGATCTGAAACTCAAATCATTCATCATCCTCGACAACATGTAATATTGCTTCGTTATCCATCCAGCCTCCAGGTTCTCCAGGTGCACGCAAACTCGGAAAAGCACAGATGGGTAATCATAAAATATCAAGGGCTAGAGAACCGAGTTTGAAGTTCAGCCTTGTCACCCCTCGCTTTTGACAGTCATTGGATGGCACACAAAGCATGGCATGAAGTGCGAAAAGAGATAAATCCCGGAAATCACCGTTCGCAAAAAAATCCGTCAGCAGAAGGAACTTCACCTTCCTATTTAGGAGACAAGATTCGAGATGGGAGGGATCAGGTCCGCTGTCAGTGATCGTCAATTATTCCAAGCATCCTGGCTAATGTATAGTTTACCAACAAAACTGGTGAACTGGCACGCTGTAGACAAAATAATTGGTACTACAAGTCAGGATAACACCTTAAGAATAGTAGAAAAGGCCTATTAACCATCTTCTTTAAGCTTATCACTATCTTTTAACACAGTAAAAAAGTATCTTTTAAGACCCATTGACTATCTTTTAAGGCCTTTTAGTTATTTTTTAAGCTATGTAACTATCTTTTAAGGCCTTTCAACTATCTTTTAAACCTTTTTAATTATCTTTAAGGCTTTTTAACTATCTTTTAAGCCTTTTAGCTATCTTTTAAAGCCTTTTAACTATCTTTTAAGGCCTTTTTACTATCTTTCAATATTATATTCCCACTTTGCAGTGCCAGTTATTTTGTCCAGGACGTGACTGGCTAGCTTGTTGAACTGTTTCATGCAGTGGACATGCCCACTTACTGCTGCTGCTGCTGCTGCTTGATTGAAAAAAAGTGAGAACGAAAGGTGGTACCGGGGGTGATAGTGAGGTTGACGGGCGCGTAGAGAGTGCATTTACTTTATTTTCCTTCGGCATCTGTGGTTGATGGATCTCGCAGAATCTCGACACTGTGTCGGATGCCGCACAGGCGGCCGGTTGGCGTACAACGGGCCGTTGGGAAGGTTATCTGAGGGGGACCATTGCGACCCCCTTTTCGGGGCATCGTTATGAGGCTCTCTAGAAACGTGCATGCAGATGGGTGCGTACTTTATGCAGGAACATGCTTACCAGGCTTTAAAGTGGCTGCAGATTTCTATGATGTCTAGCTACGGTATACGGCCCAAGAGGGGCTTTGCTTTCCAATCACTTGCTCACCAATGATGTGGAATCGGTGAGGTTGAGGCGTTCTCGAGACGCCACTGCATGTGGTTGTGAGACTTGGAACAAACTTGATGGTGTGCTGGAGCCTTGTATTCAGTTTGGTGAGGTTTATTGAACATCATTCGGAACCGGGCCGGAGGGTTAGGAAGGTTAGGATGTTGAGGTGTTCATGAGCTGGGTAGTTGAGAGCCGCACTGTGCAGGCTGTTGGGTCATAAGAGGTGATGTTGGCGATAGGCGGGGAAGTCGGAAGTTAGGGAGGTGGACACCTCATCTTGCGCGCGCCGTGCCGCTTTCAGTGTGAGACATTTAGATATCTTTCTGTCCATCATTTTCGGGGGAATATATGAAGATATGGGATGAGGAAGGGGGTGGTAAAGGAATCGTAAAACTTCCAATATGCTGGGACCTTTGGAGTTTGTGCCCGAGGTAAATTTCCATGTTGTAGGGCTGCTGCTTCACGGGGATCCCCGGTTGCGTAAGCGGTCCCTGAAAAGACAGCGGGGGTGGCCCCTGGAACCTTAGCGGCGGGAAGTGGGTGGGTCACATCGTTCTTGGCGTTCTTGTGGGTTGTCGAATCTCCAACTTCACGATGTTGGTTTCTCTGAGCGCCGATCTTAAAACTCAGAAGCCGTTTTCCTCTGTTGGACCCGAGTGATGGCTCATCTCAGACGGCCGCTTTTCCTTTCTTCTCTAGCCAGATAGAATCGGCAATCGGTAGGATTGAATTGGATCACGTCCTTCGTACAGGCTGACGGCGCTAGTGGATTACAGGTGCGTTTCTGCGGGGCTGGCTTTGTTCGTCAGCTCTTGATTCCTTCATCATGTATTGTCAACACCCACAACTAACGTGGCGGCCTGGGGGCTGAAAAGTTGGGGAGAGGCAAAGCCATTTTAGCCTTTCCCTAAGAAGAGGAAGCGAGGCGTGAAACGAAACGATGAAGTGATCGGAGATTGGGGGCCTTCTGCGAAAGGATACTACTCAGTATCGTCCACAAGGTCGCACTTGTCGAGAAACATGATACGGACGTTAGCCGGAACCAAAGTTCGGGCTTGAACGAAAATACTTGGTCTGGGCCGCGATTGATCAGCCTCTTTTTCTCAAGACTTGGAAGGGGATTGGCACCGCACAAAGACAAGGGGGAGGGGGGTCGATAAAATGGAAGACGAGGGGCGCGGTTTGTGTGTTGTGGTGGTTGCTGACGCACTTTCCTCTTTGGAGTTTTAATCTCAAAAGGACCCCCTTCCAAGGCATTGCTGATGGCTCTAACGCCTTTTTCTCACTCCTGTTTCTCTTCTTTTCCCCTTCTTTCTTCGATTCGTGCCACCAATTACGCTCGCTGAAGTCTTTCGCTTTTTCTTTATGTTTTAACGCAACCGTGACGGCTCGAAAGATACATCCGGACTGGAGAATTGGAGTTTGAAAGTTTCGATTAGGGGTGATGATGACAGCCTCATCGTCGCCAAGACTTTGATTATAGGCAACAAAGATATTCGGTCTCAGTTGAGGGGAGGAGAGGAAAGTAGGACACACAATGGACTCACAAAGACGACCTCCCTTGGACCCTCGAGAAGAACTCATACACGGTCATGGCATTGAGCTCGCCGAACGCACTCAATTCACCGAGCACGACACCCAGCCTGGCCTAGAGGTAGCTACGCACTCGACCCTCGAGGTAGCTCCGGGTCAGGGAAAGGCGCCTTTTGGATCACCCGTTACCGGATTCGAAGATCTCAAAACATGGGAAAAGGCAGGGAATTTGCCATCATTGGGATATGGGGGGGAGTTTACCATCGCCAACAGCCCACCGCCACCACCAATAACTGCATATGGCTTCGGATCACCACCGCCAATGACGGGTATGGAAGCAGCACCGCCAGGTATGCATAGGCCGAGCAGACCAGGTACCGCCTACAGCAGCACGACAGCTTTACGAGGACATCATGGGGGGCAAGGAAGTGATGATTTCGGCAATGTATTTGAACGGCCATTAGTACCACCTCTACCAGGCGAGGGACTCGAGGCATCAAGAAAACGAGAATTCATATGCGGCGTTAGGAGGCAGACCTTCTGGATCATCCTAGCAGTTGGAATATTCCTCGCGATGGTGGCCATAGCGACCGGGGTAGGAGTGGGAGTTTCTCTAGGGAACAAGAGCTCCAACGAGAGGTAACCCTTTCACCAACCCTTATTTCAAACTTGAAAGAAAACTAACTTGGTGTCCAGCCCACCGCCAACATCATCTCAATCAGCCTCCTCCTCCACCCCCGTCCGCACCCTCCCAGTCCACCTCTTCAACGCCTCTACCGTCACCGACCCAACCGTGACCAACTCCAGCGAGCTAATACCCGCCGCCATCGACTGCCCCAGCCAAAACCTAACCCTCTACTCCTCCCCCGCCACCCCATCAATCAACCGGAAATTCTTGTTGCTATGCGGAAGGGATTACAACGTCGTGAACGGAGCCACAGACATGTTCGCCGTCGGAGTAGACACCATGGCCGAGTGCATCGACTCATGCGCCAAGCAGGATGGGTGTGTTGGTGCCGGATGGGGTGAGCAGTCGGGGAGAAGTGTATGCTACTTGAAGAGCCGATTGGGGCAGCCGAACATGGCGTCTCACTGGCAGTTTGCGGTCGAGGATACGGAGGTGAACGGGGGCGGGAAGCTGCCTGTTGCTGGGTCGTAGTGTGATGATGCCAGGGAAGGTTGGGTTGTGTCCTTTTGTCTGATGCTGATACCTGTTTTGGTGATCCGGGGCGGGCGTTCAGGTAATTATGGAGGGATGGAAAATGAAAGGGGGAGATGTCTTGGTGATGGGAAGGATGTAGTGCCTAGTATTTATTGTTATTATGGTGCCCACGGCCGAACTGTGATGGGTTGGGATGGTTTCTTGGATGATGACGCATGAATTGATACCTCTTTAACATACAACCCTTCGCAATCTCATATGATTGAAGCCTCATTGTAGGGACAGCCTAGAGAGCCAATCTCGTTTTGGCCCTTGCACCTTGGCACATCGACATGCTTATAGTCACTATATCCAACATACTGATCAATGTAGAATTAATTATTATTCTCGTACCCTGCTGTCCAGTGTCCAGCTTTCTACTAATAATCGCTACCAAAAAGAAAAGGGGTATCCTCGTATTACTTGTTTCAATCTATGCCTTCTCAAAAACTCCTAGTCAGTCAAGACAACGCATGCAAAAACAAGGAAACAACCTGCAAAATTGACTTAAAGAGGCCCCTACGCCTTCACCTCAATAGCCTCCATCGTCATCCTGTTCTCCTCCAGGTTCTTCGCAATCGCCGGTGTAGCCACTGAAAACGGATTCTCTTCCTCCTCCTCCTCTTTCTTCTCTTCGTCTTTGACCTTCACGGTTCCGTTCTCACCACTCCCGCTGCCGACGTCGTTAGTCCCCAGAGGACTCGGGACTTGGGTACTCATAGTATCCGCATCTGCCTCCTTATTGGCAGCCCCAAAGTCCTTTCCATCTGTAGTTTTCGGGACTCCTCCATCCTCCAACATCTTTGGCTGCCCATCCGTAACAGTGACCGGACTGTGGCCACTCCCTCGCTCCTTCTCCACCCGCTCCAACACCTCGTCCATGTCCTCTCCCTTCCTCAAGGCCTCCAACGCTCTTTCCGCAACTTCAACGCTCTCAAACACCACGTCCCACTCCTTCCTCTTTCGGTGCCTCCGCGCCTTCCCTCCCAACTTTGCCTTGATGCTCCTTCCCCGTTTCTTCTTCTCCTGCCTAACCATCTCAGCCCATAACCTCCACATGATACTCCACCCTTTGACCGCCTCCCTTCCCAGTTTCATCTTCTCCTCTTCGCTCAAGGCTTCGGTGTCTCTTTCACCCTGAACAATCCTGGCCCGTCTGATGTACTTGATCGGCTGCTTCCCTCTCTCAACCTGCTTCACCACTCCTTTTAGAGTGTATCCGACAGGGCCGATTATCGCAGCCAGGTCCTTCAGCACAAATCCCGTAAGCCCCATGCCTACTCCCCTGACAAACCCACCTACTCCGGCTTCTTTTGCTCCACGGTAGGGCAGTCGCACAACTCCCGTCACGCCATCGTATATACCGTATGCAAATTCGTTTCTGGCTGCTTTGAGACCTGACTTGATGCCGGTGACACGGATGGGTCGGCGAACAGTGTCATCTCCGTAGAGGCGAGGAGCGTTGTGAAAGCCTTGGGCGAGGGCTAAACTTAGGTCGACAGGGGCTTTGGCGATGGCCGAGGCCGACTTGAGCGCGCCACGACCCACATGATGTGCGACTTCTTCTGCCGGATTGGAGTGTAGAGATGAAGAATCGGAACGACGGTCGTCAATGGCGTGGGTGGTTGCTGTTTCGACTTGAGGTACCTCTTCTCCATTCTCTTCATCGTTGCCGTTCTGCTGGCTCTTATCGCCTTCCCCCCTGCTCTTCTTGTCCTTCTTTTTGTCCTTCCCCTTTTCCCTGTCCTTCCTCTTCTTTGCACTCTTGGCAACCCTATACGGCACACCCCCTATCCCACCAAAAATATTCCCAACTGTGCCCATCACAGACCCAGCAACGCCTGTGAGAGGCTCTCCAGGCCCTTCAAAGTCATTCCACTCATTATGCCGCAGCAATCTCAACTTCTTCCAGCTCACCAATCCTCTCTCTACCAGCATCTCCGCTGCCATCGGACTCAGCCTCAGTCCCGTCTCCTTCATCTGCCAAACCGCCACTTGATCAGGCAGTATCGAACATCTCATTGAACTCCTTCCACCTCCTTTCACCTCCCGGTGAATCAACAGCCCCTTATGGAACGCATCGCAGGCGTTCTCCGCTCCATCACCCTCTCTTTCGATATCCTTTGCAATCTTTTCCGCCGCCTCTCTAGCCTCATCCGTTAAGCAATACTTGATCCCCTCTGCCAACTTCTCCGCCGTAAGATTCTTATACGGCACCGCCTCTGGCCCAGCGCCCGCGTTGCCAAGCATACTTCCCCAGAAGTGCTGATCGCCAAAGAAAGGCACAATCATAGTTGGCTTCCCACACTTCAGCGCGATAGCGGTGGTCCCTGCACCGCCGTGAATGACACACGCCTTTACTCTAGGAAACAGCCAGTCATGTGGCGTATTATCAAGCATGTACACGTCCTCTGGGACATCCAACTTGTCCCCACCCAGGCCGCCCCATCCTTTACTGACCAGCGCCCTGACACCCGCCATTTCGACAGCTTCAAAAATCATTTCCGTGAACCGATTCGCATCATCAACCACAATTGACCCGAAGCCAATGTAAATGACCGGCTTCTCGTCCCTTTCCTCTCCCTCTCCCTTCCCCTGATCGCTCTTTTCCAGAAACTTGACCAGATCCTCAGGTGGCTTGAAGCTGCTCGCAAGATCGAGGAAGACGAAACCGGCAACGTCCACCTCCTCACCCCAATCCGCCGGTTTTGGCACCAAACCCGGACTCCAGAGGTATGTGAATGGCACATGCAGTCGAAACGTCGCCCCTGGCGCCCAAAGTGTGCTGACCGGATCCAACCCCAGAGTCCCAACCCTAAACTCATTCACCAAGTCGCCCAACCCCTGCCACACCATCATCTCCACCAGCGGATAACTTATAAAGTTTGTGTACCCGGCATCAACATTACTCTTCTTGATGCTTGCCAACGGATGAGGGAACGCTTGAGTGGGGGTGTAGGGGAAGGTGAACATCAGATGTAACGGAATCCCCAGTGCTTCGGCACAGTGAATGTGTGCGAAAGACGGTGGGTTGGCAATGATCGCATCGGCGACAAAGGGGTCGCGCTTCCCCATCATTTTGATATTCCTGACATCGTGCTCATCGTCTGTGGCGTTGATGCATGCTCGCCAGAACCCCTGAAACATCTCAGCCATTGCTGCGCGACGCTTCTGAATATCGCCCGCTTTGACGGACGAGAGGGTGGGGATCATGCCGGGGTTTTTGACCATGAAAGACATGAGCTCGGAGGGGTCACCGCCGACGGAAAAGAACTCTAGGCCCGAGTCCTGCTCGACAAAGTCGCGAAACGCGGGGTGAGTGGCTATCCTGACGCGGTGGCCGTATTTCTCCTTGAGGATCTTGCCAATCTTGAGAAAGGGCTGGGCATCCCCGCGGGAGCCGATGACCATGATGGCAATGTTGAGTTTGGGCGGCTTGAGAGACTTGATGTCTATCGCCGAGGGGGTGCGTTTCTGCGCAGGGACGCCCTTGAAGTGGGCGACAGACTTGGAGGATTCAGAGTCAGAGCCGCCGGGTGGTGGCTTCAGCGGGACCATGCGCTTTGCTGCCGTGCCCAACGCTTTGGCGAGGTACCCCGTGTTGGAGGTGTCTTTGAGGGAGATGCTGAGGCGGCCATCGCGCTTTGAGACTTTGCCACGGGTGCGGTAGTTGGGGCTGCCGATTTTGAACTTGCGGAAGCGGTCCTCGTCGTCTTCTGTCTGTTTCTTGGACTTTTTTTTTCGTCGGTGTTTCTTGGGGGAGGGGGCGCGGTAGTCTTCATCGTCGGAGGAGGAGTCGCTGCTAGAGTACTCCATTCCGGGGGGTACGGCAGAGAGGTTCGTCCCTGCTCTTCGGGGGGGAGGAGGGGCGGTGAATACTCTGTCGGGTTGGGGGAATTCGGTGGCCCAGTTTCGAGCTTGTGGACGAGGCGACGTTGTTCTTTCTGACTGCTCGGTTTGCACCTGTTGGGTATTAGAGTCGTCCTCTTGTTGCTTTCCCTTGGTACTTTGTACCTCCTCCTGCTTTGCGTGATCCTGATTTGTTTCGGCCATGGTGGTCTTGGGCGAAGGTGGTGAAGAAGACGGTGAGCGGCCAGAAACGGGGGATCGTGTCGCGGGAGGGACGTAGGTAGGGTATACGATGCGGTCTTCGGTGTCGCGGACAACAGTAACTTTCTGCCCGTCCTGGACCTCGGTGACTAGCCTGAGATTGTCATCTATGGCCTGGCTTTCCTGCTGGGGTGTTGTTGGCTGGCCCTCGGGGCTCGGAGTATCAGGATCTCCCGCCATGATGACGGTCTAGTGTAGTATAAATGGCCCGTAGCGTCAATCTTTCGGACGTCTGTGATATCGCAGGGGAACCGTGCGATTGGATTTGTTGCTTGTGTGTGCTAGTCGAATCGAAGAATGCAGCGTTGATCCTGAGCTTGCTACGTATAGGTAGGTGGTAGGAACCACAAGCTAAAAGGGAAGGCTCGAAAGTAGATCGAGGATGTCAGAAGGTTATGGTTTTTTTGTTTATTTATTCCTGCAGATTGAAAAGAAAAGAGAATAGACGGCATCAGCCAAGGAAGAAAAACGGTAGGTTGCAGATTCTCGGCATACGCATGTGTTCCTGATGTAGCTAGCTACACCAGGTCGCCGTTTTGGTGTAGCGTAGCATGTGGTTGTTTGCCCAAGACAACTCTTTTAAGAGCTTTTTATACTCGGAACGAATTCGGGCTTTTATTATTTCTAACAACCGAATCGAGTCTCTTGTCTGCAAGATTGCTGCAATGCTCGTAACTGGGAGCAGCCAACAGGAATCGCTCCTGCCCTGCCCCGTGTTCAGCAATCAGACCGCCCGCGGGCGACGAGAACGGGAGAAAGGTGTGTTAAAGCAATGACATCATAGCGTTGCCCTGCAGAGGGAAGCTTTTGGCCGGGGCTGGCCTAGGCGCTAAGCAACCGTGCCACCCCTGCCACACATCTTTCCCCTGGAGCAAACGCTCCTGAACTTGCTCGAGGGGTTACAATCAGCGGTTTTGCCAAGAAGAACATGCCTCTTGATCTTGATTTTCTGTCAAGCTCCTGGGTTCTAGATGGGAGTCCAATAATTTCGATCTGGATGTTCTGAGCGGCGGTAGGTTTGAATGATGATATCGGGATGTTGATGCGACGCTAGTATCTGCCGCCTTGGAGCAGTCTTGCAGACGGCTTACAAACTCAATCGACTTGGCTATTCACACTTCGTACATAGATAATAATGGTTGTTTACAGAACAAATCCATGTCTCACTTTTCCTTCGATTTCATTACCCCCATTCCATTCCCGCTCCCCTTTACGCCATCCAGTATGTGCAACTTGACATGTTTCATACCCCCTTCCCACCCGTGAACCCCTCCTTCGCAGCTAGGTCCTCCAGCCTCCCCTTCAGCACGGCCAGCTCACCCTCTGCCGGTCCCAACTCTACATCCGCGCCCTTGCTCTCCTTCTGGGCTCTTTCGATAGTCTCTAGCAAAGGTTCAAACCACCGCTGTCTAACCGTCGCATCCATGTTCGTTGGCAGCACACCCTTCCACTTGTCTGGGCTTGACCAGAGGAACAAGCCCAGGTTTACCGCTTGCATGAGAAACGGTGAGTTGCCGACCAAGTACTCGATGATTTCCTCCAGATTAGTATCTTCAACCAGGAAGTTGAGACTGGGGAAGACGACGTATTGCACCGTCTCGAGCGCTTGTGGTGTGGAGAAGACTGTTGGTTGGTGAAGTTTCGCTGTCGATGCCGAAATGAGTTCCTCTCTTAACCAGGCTATCGCTCGAGCTTTGAGGGAGGCAAATGTGCAGTTCTCCAACAAGTCGTATAGAACCTTTAGACGGTCGTCATCTGATGGGTCGGAATGGAGCACTTGTCCGGCGAGTGTGCTGGCTGCGTTGCGAACATGAAGCTTCGGATGAAACAGCGCAATGAGCGTGACAAGGTGGATATACCGCATAAAGTCCGATGTCGGGTCTTCCGGAGACGTTGTTGGATTTGTGAGCGGCGTGTTTGGGTTCGTAGAAATGAAATTGTTCGAGTGAAGCCAGAGACCAACCGTGACAAGAGCTTCCACTGTACCCGGTGACTGCTGAATCTGGGTATGCGCATCATCCTGGAGAAACTTGTCCAGAACGGCATAGTGATCTGGAAAGATGTTCATCTCTGGCTGAGGGTGGTCGGCGTCAAAAATTGTTGACGAAAAGACCCAGTAGGCCACGAGACAGACTGCCCCGCCAGTCGAAAGCTTGACCTGGTCCGCCGATTCGAAGTCTTCAGATCCAGCCAGCGGATTGTTGTGCAGAGGCCCCTCACACATGTGCTTCAAAAACGTCTTAGAGCACGTTTTCAGCCCTAGGTCTCCGATAAGCGCCTAAACTCATGTCAGCATATGCTTCCTCAAACCGGTAAAAGATACAACATACCACCAACTTTCCTACAATCCCGTCCTTAGCCAACAGCCCCTCATCTTCTCTAAATGCCGCCATCAAGGTCTTCCTCCCCGGTACAATCCTCTCCGGCTCATAAAACTCCACCAACCTCCCCGCCCAAGCCAGATCATTCCGGTTCGCATACCTCTCTAATATACACGTCGCAAAGCTTAGCAGCAGCTTCTGCTGTAGCTCCGTCTCGTCCGGATCCTCTGTCTGTCCATCCCCTTCTTTAACATCGTCGGCCTCCGGATCAGGCGCATTTTTGCCCCTGTCTCCCTCGACGTCCAAGTTTACCACATTCACGCTTGACTTCCTGCTCGGCAGCGGCGGCCTCGCCCTCTTCCCACTCAAGCTATGCACCAAGTTGATCACCGCCGCTGTCATCTCCTCGCTCTCGGCTTCGTACGCCCCCAGCACAGTTTGTAAAGTCTGCGCCAGGAATCTTGAAGGATATTTCGTTTTAATCCTCCCATGTAGGATCGCCAACATGCCCATTAGGGTGATGAACTTCTCTGTCTTTGTCACTTCCCCCTTCTTCTTTTCCTGTGTCGTCTCAACTTCATCATCTGCCTCATAACCTTCCTCTTCGCCTAGAAGCTCCAGTGTTTCGAGGACCTTGAGGATCACCTCTCGGGGGTTTCCAAGACGGGCGATAGTCTGGAGGCACGACGACGACCCCGGGAGGCTAACCAGGTTGTAGACCAAGTCCCATCCGATCTCCTGCGTCAGACCAGCATCCTGGAGGACTTCATTTAGGGTCGGTAGGACTTCGGGAGAGAGGTTGGACTCGACGATGGTGAGGTAGGTGAAGCGGTCGGTCGCGGGAGGGCGGGCGTCACGGATGGCGGTGATGGCTTTGGCGGGGTCGAGAGCTTCGGTGGTGGCCATCTTTGCGTATGTAGTACTATTCGCGGCAGATGGAATTCGTATGTGCAAGATGAAAGAGAGAGAAGGAGAAAAATTGAAAAGATGCAAATCTCAGAACAGGTATTCGGATAGTCTGGGTGTATGTCGAGTGGAAAGCTAGGACGAGGTTGACGGCAGTGATGGATAGCAGTGGAGTTGGCTCGCTGAGCAGGTCGATCAACCAATGGAACCCCGCACTCCACTTCCTTGTTGCTTGCTTCAGGAGCTTCCCCTCCACTTGCGCGACCAGACAGCGTGTTTGATCTTGGGAATAGCCTGTCCAATGAACTGCTTCCAAAGAGTCACATACGGGTCGTGTCTTTGCATGAACCTAACAGCCGTGTTTCCTTGGGGCGGTGAAGCTGGGATGCTTGGCGGTTGGCGAGTCTAGACTTTTAATAACCCGTCAAAATGCCCTATGACGTCGTTGGATGAGTGATAGGTCCAGACTCCACCGGCTCGGCCATACAGGTTCTCAACGAGGCCAAAATTTACGACCTCATGTTATGAGGATATTCAAAAGAAAATAACAGATTTGATGGCAGCAAGAAAAAACAAAAGCTCACCGGCCAACTCCTTTCTTGAGGAGGTGGCTGGTTACGAAAACCCGTGGATTTTCTGATAAGGGTACTGGAGCTGTTGGAAGGAGTGCAGTTGACCTAATATATATACCGTGGTCCTAGTTGCGCAATCAGTCGATCAAGAAACTGCACCACTCTGGCCCGTACGCCGTAGAGGAGAACCTCATCTCATTGTTGTGTACTATGCTAACTATATCTAAAGTAACCGACTGATTGTTGAACCGAATTCCTCGCCCATTTTCACCCACCGCATTCCGACTCTTTTTGTATGCTCTACCTCCTGCCCTTACCACCATTTTCCACCCCGGACCTCTATTTCCTCCTCCCCGTACCCGCACCATCATCCTTCTCTCTGATTTCATCGTCTAAAGAGGCAAGTTGGCCTCACCAGGAATCAAAGTTCCATTCTCGACCGCAGCCCTATGGCCTCTGGCGAGCATGCCATAAACAGGCATGTAGGTGTCCAACCAGGGGAGAATCTCATTCGCACCCGGGGTAGCTCTCCAGTCACGCATCAAGTCGCAGACGATGCTGAAAAGACTGACGACATTGACACCAGCCCTCATCTGTTTCCTCTCTGTTAGCCACCTTCCATCCACAGAAAATGAGGATAGTTACTCACCATCTGATCATTAGCCAAATCCCTAATCTCCTTTGTCACAGTCCCGCTCGCCTCCTGATTAGCCCAGACACTGTACCCCTCCGCCCTCAAGCTCCTAGCCAGGAAAGCCGTGCAGACATCCGTCACAATACCCGCGAGAATAATCTGCTTCTTGCCAGTAGCCTTGACAGCAGCGCGGAATTCAGGTGAGTCCCAAGCGTTGACCTCACCCTGGCGGGCAATGACAGGGGCAGTGGGGTACATTTCCAGAATTTCCTGCGGCAAGGGGCCGTTAGGACCGGTGGAGGCGGAGGTGGTGAGGATCACAGGCATGCTGGGGAAGGCAAGACCCAAGGCGGAGTGGGCGAGCATGTTGTGCTTGAAGAGGGTGGGATCGTAGTCGCGGGCCAAGTTGTAGAGGCCTTCCTGGAGATCAACAATGATCAGGAGGGAGTCGTTCTTGTTGAGGCGCTCCCAGGGGAAGGAGTCGGCCAAGATGGGGACTGCCATGAGGGCACTCGTGAGGAGGGTGGTGAACTTCATGTTGAAGGTTTTGAGAGCCTGACTGAAGCTGGCAGTGGTGAGAAGGTGTTGATGGTGATGAGGATGAGGATGAGTGACCGGTATACAGATCTACCCGCTCCTTATATACACAGATCTCATCACCAAAGACATCCTCTCATCGTAGATTTCCTGACATCCTTCCTCGTCGTCGTCCCGCCCTGCCACCCGCGATATCATTTTTTCTGACCGCCAAGATATCTTCACAAGCATCGTCTAATCACTTGATCAGCATCCTGTCAGAACACAAAGTCTGATCGTGGGCCGCGTCCACGAGAGACCATCCAGCCCTGGCAGCGAGACCCCGGGCTTGAATGCCGGATTAAACACTCCGCTGAGCACAAGACCCACAGCGAGAAAATGTCGATGGCTTCAATGTCCATTGTATTCTCGTGTTGTCCCTATCCTGACTAAGGCACTGCTTGTCCGCTGCAACAGTACAGTAAGTAGGCTGCATTGTCAGCCGGGACTAAGGATTGGATAATGTGTGTAACGCGCATTGCTGATTCAGCGCCTCTATCTGAGAGGTGAGCTCGCTTCGCGATGTATTGATCCGCCAATGGTGCCACCCTGCCAACAAGAAAATGCGAACTCCAAAACCAACCAAAGCCCGCCTCACTTACGCAACGAGCACCAAAAGCAGAGGTGCCATACTCAGCCACAACCACTTTAAACTCTCTCGAATTTGGAACAGAAATTATCACCCGTACTAAAAGTATCTCTGATTTTTGGAGAATTTTTGAAGGTAGTTTTGGTCGATTTAGAGTTTGTAGAAAAAGTCCACTCTTCCCAAGTTCGCATTCTTTTGTGGGCAGGGTGCGATCACAGCCCTGCGCACGGGCCCAAATCCTGCCCCAGCACATGTTTGGTGGACCACACGATGGACAACCAGTTTCTCTCTTCCACTTCTTTAGTTCCTCCGGCCTCGCATGTCCTACCTAGTAACAGATGGCAAAAATGCCACAGTAAAGCTGAGACTTCCCAAGGTAATGCAACGCAGCACACCAACCGCCGCCCAACACAGATCCGCAGTTTGGAATGGCTGAGCATGAAAGTGCGCACATGTGTAGCCAGACTTGACTCTACGGGCAGACTCAAGATAGGAACTACATACCTTACCTATCTATACATCTGGAGCTCCAAAGACAGTGCCCCGAGTTCTTGATTGGCTAGAAAACTGGCCCAGGTGCCAGGTTAACCAATCAGGCTGGGAGTGTAGACCCCTTTTTCACGATCTCGGCTGCCAATTTCTAATCAGATATAGATACATGCTTCTCGAGGCCAGAACTAGAGCTGATACAACATCAATTCTTGCTGTTAGCCACCTGTTGGGCAACAGCTCAGGCGTTTGCCTATTGCTCGCACGGTTCAGATATGTGGACAAGACAGCAATTCACATGAATGGGGTACTTGAGGAACAGATTGCATCTCTGCTACACATGGCAGACGCCTCTGGTCAGTTGTGTTGAGGTACACTGCAGAGGATCAGTCATATCATGATTCAAAGCAGACCATCGCCCTCAGGCGTAATCTTAACTCAGGCCAGACTTAAACATGACGAATTTACACAAGTCCAACATGTCGACCTCATCAAGCTTGTCTTTCCATCCAGCCAGCGGTCCCCCCTCATCCACACTTGGATCAAAAATAATCGGATCATCACGCGGAACCACCCCAAAAACCCGCTTCATGCTCGTCACGGAATCCGTGAGGAAATCTACCTGGCCCCTAATCTTGAAGGTACACAGAAACCTCGCCTCATCCTCCTCCCTCCGCTCAAGCAACACGGCCGTACGAAAGCATGTCGGCAGCCCGCTCCCCGCCGCCTCGTTCTCAAACAGATTCCACTCCGCCACATTACACCTATCAGGATCGCCCACGTCCTCAGCCGTGCGCGAGTCGTAGTCGTTCTTCTCGCTCCCATTAATAACAATCTGCCGGGTTGCCTCGACAGTCTCGGACAGCTTGTACGTCACCTTGGCCGTGCCCTTGGCGAGCTCCACGCCGCCCTCAAGCCCACCCTCGACCGCTCGAGTGCGCGTCTGCGTCACCGTCGTCGGCAGCATCGAGTATGTTCCACTGGGCACGACGCGGACCACGTGCGGGTCGTAGTACGTATCAGTGCCGGCAGAGGAGCCCGGTGGTCCGCTGCGCCGCGTTGTCTGGAACGCAGCGCGGAGCCGGATGGACTGGAAGCGTCGCCCGCCTGCGCGTTGCTGCAGGGCCCAGCGGAAGACGATCAGCGTGTGCGGCACGCCGGCCGCGGAGGTGCCGTGCACTGTCTCCTCGCGTGTGCCGTAGATGACCATGGGCAGCCGCTGGTCGAAGCCGGTGAACTTGCGGTGCTGGACCTTGCCGAGGTTGCGCTGCTGTGGGAGGTACTCCGGGTCGTCGTCTTCCGAGTCATCGTCGGCCGTTTCCTCCATGATCATGCCGGATTGGATGTCCTCGGGGAGGAGTTCGACGGACTCTGGCGTTGCCATTTTCTTCAGCGTGGTGGTGAGACGGGGTCTGGTGTAAATGAGAAGTGAGGCTTAGTTGAAGCTCCGGTGTTGGGGTGGTGAGGGGGACGGTAGAGCACAACGGCCAGGCTACGGGCCTCTTTTGGTCTCTGGACTACGGTTTGCTGCGCATAGTGGCACACGATGTACAGAATCCCCAGTGAAGGAGGACAAGTCAGTCAGTGCCTAATTACCACCAATTGCTGTCGGTCGTACCTGAAACACAGTATGGTCAGAGAGTGCTCTTACTGTACAGGTTTCGAAGCTCTCATGTGAAAACCCTAGACTTCATTGGTCGAGCGCTGCCTGGTGGTGTGGTTGCGTTTTTCTTGGTCTTCTGGCTGTTTCAGATCGCCATCAGACGGCTCGACAAACTCGAGTGATCCCCAATCCTTCGTGGCAGGATTATTGTCTCTAGTGTTGCGATGGAAGAGGAACGGCGACATATTGCTTTGGTTCAGTTTCTTCAACGCATCTGGATATTTCTTGACCAAGATGTCCACGACGGCCAAGTAGGTCTTCCGGTATGTGTCCGAATTGGACGCAAAGATGGCGCACTTTTCACAAACAACTTCGTCCTTGAGCTTGGGGCAAATCCATTCTAGGCCCTTGCATAGCGATATGTGGACCAAATCATGCAGTGGCAGGTTCTCAATGTCTTCGATATTGTCCTCGGTCTTCGTTATGTGTGCTTTGCCTAGAACACCACCGTCGGCGTGGTCTGCAAGATGCTTCAAGATGTGGAGACTGGAGAGTCTGAAGAATTTCAGCGTGTCCTGCTGGGGGTATTTGTTATTCTGAGGGCTTGGGGGTTCGGCATGCAGTTGGGTGATGGCAAGATGAATGCAACTTTGGTCTCTGGAGTTGTCGGTTGCAATCGCAAGTCGCAAATCGTTGTCATCGGCCACGGAGCAGACATAACTGATGAAATCAAGCCCACTATCAGGATGTTGAATTGCTCTGTGGAGGCAAGTGTTCCCATTGGGGTCCTTTCTCTGAAGGATGGACAGGTTTGAGGTCTTGGAAGCACTATTCGTAGCGGTGGAATTCGATACAGACATATTCTTGTCGACATCGAGCATGAACTTGACCAAAAGTTTCCAGTTCTCAAACGGTCTTTCAAGAATTGCGTGGAGGAGAGTTCCGCGACTATCTCTATCCACTTTCTCGGTGCAGATCAGGTCCGCGACATGCTGGTAGTGCCGAAGGGTGAAAGGCTCATACAATTGCTGGCTTCTGACTGAGGCACCATCCTTGGACATGGCATCTAGCACCTGGTGTTGGTCCGGTGGCTCGAGCTTGTCTTCCTCTTCTTCGTCGTCGGATCGGTCGTCCCCATCAGGAGCAGAAGTAGTCTTTGGAGCGCTTACTTCAGGTCGAACGAACTTCAAAGCTTTGATAAGTTCGTCGAGTTTTTCCGGTGACAGTTCCGGCTCCGGCCCATGTCCGTTTAGCTGAACATTTGTCGCCATGATTAGGTATGGCCGGGTTTTTGTCTGAATCTGGGGCCCTTGGATTGGTATTTGTTTGTGGCGAGTCGGCGGAAGCTGGACGAAGTGACGAAAATTGGAACACTAATTTTCTCTCGTAGTAGGCAGAATTGGTCAAGTCAAGCACAACCTAGAGTACCTAAGGTACCTAGGTAGGTATGATCGGGATAAGGGAAACTGCGAGCCTACCTATCTCGGCTCGCAGAAGGAGCGAGCAAGTCGGGTTGCGCTTCCCCAGCTAAACATCAACCTAGAATAAGGTAACTGGCCTGAGGTAAGGTAGGGGACGCAAGCCTCTGAATCGCCCCCAAATTGCCCTTGCATATTTCATGACCCGCGGAATCCCACGCCTTGGAGTGCCACCGTAACGACGAGCATGATCGATACCTGTATAACTGTGAACCGATCGCCATTCGCAGAGCCCCTGGAACCCGTGTACTACACACCAGGTGTCACCCCAACACAGTGTTTCTCGAACTGTTGCTCTTTGTCTAACCCCTCACCACGAAATTGGGTGTCTATCCAACGGGCAAGCCTTCAACTTCTCTTGACGATTGAACACAACGACAGGACATTCCCCAAACGCAGCCGATCCCCATATCCTATACCTTATTCACCATTTCAATCAGATATCCGGATCTACTGCGTCCATGAAGCCGGTTCCCTCGCCCACCAACTCGGATAAGTGAATACCTGTTTTCATCAACATAAAGACTCCCAGCCGACTAACTCGCCCGTGTCTCTGTGTGTTGCTGCTAGGGCAAGATGTACGGCACGAGATATACCTGTCGGGAGTGTTCCGACTTTGATCTCTGCTTCAAGTGTTATGACAGGTCAAGCCGGGTGCACCACCAGGATCACGAGTTCATAGCCACTGAGACAGACGAAGAACTGAAGCAGGTTCTAGGGAAGGGGATAGCATCTAAGGAGGCTGATAATGAAATGGGGGTGTATGGGGATGAGACGCACCCAGCTTCCCCTGAATCGGAGGGGAGTCAAGAATTTTGAGCACATGATTTATGTGGGTTCGCTTTCACTTCACGATTATAAAGCATTTTGGAGGGGAGGATGATGCCATGTAGTCACCGACGCTTGGTAGATGAGATGACAGATGCATTTAACTAGAGTAGGTTGAGAATCAGAACAGCCATTTATTCCAAGTCTACGGAATACTTACAGGGGTCACTTCAGACTGCCTTCCTATAAAACGCTGACTAGCTCACTCGACGGCCTTCAAAGTAGGCCAGAGATAATGAGGAAGTTGAGGTGTATTTGGAGGTTCTTTTGGAGATCTCCGTGCCCGCTTTAGATCAGGATCGAATACATCATCACATCCACGTCAGCTCAACTTAATCGTCTTTAACCGCACCCAATGGCTTGGAGCACGCTAAAATGGTCCGCTAAAGAGTCAAGACGGGATGGTAGGTGTACCTAGCGTGACACCTCAAAGCCAGCCGTCACCTTATCTGATAGCGCCCCCACCATCCAGTTTTCCGTCTGGGGAAGGCCACGGCTGTGTTTTACCATTAGGTGATAGGGCAGAGGAAGGGATCATCCCAATTTCTGACTCTCGCATCTCAACTTTATTTTTGTTCAGACAAGGATTGCGGCGAAAGTCCAACTCTGCGACATTGTGGAACCTGTAGCACATCTGAGAGCTGTTAGTGGATAGGGGACTTTGGCCCCCGCCCTTGCAGTAGCGAACATGACGCCCGGTCTGGAACCGAACTTGTCAACACTAACAGATGCACCCCTCACTCCAGTCTCAAGATGCTATCGAAGCTGCACGGCGGCGGACATGCGGGGGAAGACGCCCCCTGCCGCCACACTCGTTTTGGATGCTGGCATGGGCGCCGAGAAAAGAAAGATCATCCGTGTTCGAGGGGCAGCTCTGTCCAGAGGGATGGAATGTTTCTTCCCTTCTCATTCATTTCTCCCTGTGTTGATTGAGATTGATTCTTAATTTGGCAAGCTGCTGGACAAGTGGCCAGAAGCCTTTCTTCTTGTTCTGATTCGTTTTCTCTGGGCTGGTTATTTCGCAATTGGTCGTTTACAACACGGAGCATCAGGATGAGGTTATTCCAACAGCTCTCAGGGCTGTCAGTCCTAGTCAGCTTGGTTCTGGCCCACGAAGGCCACAGTCATGATCACCACCACCACGATCATAGCCACGATCATGAAGATCTCGGGGGAATCAACTTCTGCGGAGACGGCGGCTCTCTCACAGGCGGATGTCAAGATGGCCTAGGAAACATCGCGGCAGCCGACCAGAAGGTCTTCCTCTGGAAGGAAAAAGAGAACGAAACCACCCAACAAGACTCCCCGGCATCAGACGAAGACGATTCCACCTTAGGAAACCACCCCTGGACACACACCAAGCCCTGCTTCACCTCCGCCGAAACCAACCATACCCTCTGCGTCTTCACAGACAACCACTTCGCCTCCAATCGCGGAGCCTCCTTCATCACTACCCCCGAAAGAGCCACCTTTTTCACCACCACCACCCCCTTCCTCGACCCCTCCCTCACCAAAGACATCAACCAAGACCTCCACCGCACCATCCCCTCCAGATACGAAAAGCAACTCATCCCCGGCAAAGGCATGGGCCTCATCGCCAAAGTCCACATCCCCCGCGGGGCCCTCATCATGGCCAACACCCCCTCCCTCATGATCGACTACCGCGCCTTCGAGGACCTCCCCAAAGACTCGTACCGGCAACTCCAAGCCTCAGCCGTCGACCACCTCCCCCCCCTCCACCGCGAGCACATCATGGCCCTCTCCACCCACGACTCGGCCGACCGCTCCCACATCGAGAAAATCGACAAGATCTGCGGCACCAACGCCTTCGACATCGACCCCCACCCCGAAGACCCCATGCAAGACCACGGCTTCTACGTTGTCTTTCCCGAAATCTCCCGGATGAACCACGACTGCCGCCCCAACGCAGACTATTACTTCTCCCACGACACCCTAACCCAATACATCCACGCCATCCGCGACATCATCCCCGGCGAGGAGCTCACGCTCTCTTACATCAACCCCGTCATGAAGCACAAGGCCCGCAACGAGAAACTCAATCGGATCTGGGGTTTCCAGTGTTCTTGCCCCTTGTGCACCGCGCCAACTCCCCAACAGCTCGCCTCCGACACCCGCATCGCCCAGATCAGGGACTTTTGGGGGGAGTTTAGCGACTGGAGCACCGACAGCCGAGCCTCGCCGCAGCTGGCCGAGCTGGTGGCCAGTCTGTATGAGCAGGAGAAGCTCTGGGGAAACATGTACGAGGCGTACACGTGGCTGGCGCTGGAGTACAATGCGGCGGGGGAGCCGTGGACGGCGGTGAAGTGGGCGAACAAGGCGGTGGAGCGGGGGATTCCGGTGGTGGGGGAGAATGATAGCGATGTGCTGCAGATGGAGAGGCTGATCAAGGACCCGTGGGCTCACTGGAGCTGGATGAAGAGGGTGAGGGTGAGAGGGGGGTGGGGGAAGGGGAGGGAGAGGGAGGGGGAGGAGAATCACGAGAATGATGACGACGAGTAAGTAGTGGTGAGAGAGATGGTAGGGAAAACAATTCTGGTTTTAGTATAGGGGGCGTTTTTGGTGTCTTTTTTTTGTTCCTCATGGATTTCTTTCTTTTTGAGTAGCTATTATTATTACCATGAGTTTCAGGAGGAATATGCTTCCAATTTCTTATACAACAAAGTCAACATGGGCAAAAATAGTAATTGTACAATGATCACCGTTGAACGAATGTTTCTCTTCAGAGCAAGTATTCTCTACCCGACGCTATCCAAACAAACAAATACACAGGGGTATCAAACAAACTCCCATCGTTGCCGAGAAATATATATACAACGCAACCAAACTACGCAAACACAAATCTATCCCAAAGTCTACAAGCTTTTTCTACAAGAACCAAAAAAAAAAAAAAAAGACGCCAGATCATTATCCTTTCATCAAGTCTCCAATTTTTGTCAAAACAAACCAAAACACCAAAATCCCAAGTAAACAAGTTCGCTTTGCGCTATGTATTCCAAATGAAGCCCTTCTTTTAAACTCCTAGAAAACAACACCCCATGTGTGTTCAAAGAAAAAGAAAATGACAAAAGAAACATCTGTCCGTCGAGGTGTCTGTGTGGCCCATGTTTGCCACAAGAAATGGTCTATCTAAAGTTTCCCAATCCAAAAAAAGTCCCCAATATCCAAGTCCGTCATGTCTTCGTAAATCGTCAGTCATAAACCGTAAACCTTTCCTCCCAATTGTCTCTGACGAGACTGGTCCTGTTGATAAGCTCTGTTTTTTCTTTCTTTTCTTTTTTTGGTCTTTTCCATTTCTTTTGCCAAAATTCGACAAATCCGCCCATACCCAAACAAGGAAAAAGGAAAGAAAGCATAGGGGGTGAAAGAAGGACACCGATTGACAGGCATGCTCGAAGATCCTGATCCGTGGGGTTGAGTCTGGGAATTGGTTTCCCGGAGTCACTGCATGGGCGATGGGTTAGACCTTGGTCCACCTCATACTGCACACTGGGTGCGGCGTGTGGCGAGCCACATGGCTGGCTCGAAGATCTGTCTTGAAGCCGATCGCTGCTTGCAGTTATTCAACCCCTCCAACCGCGGCGGACCTCGGACTTGGCAGCAGTAAGGTTATGTGAGATCCTGTCCATGGCAGTCAGGTGGTCTTGGGCCTCCTTGATGTACTGGAAGGTGTGGACATCATCCGGCTGGTAGCCGGCAGAGACAAGGGTCTCAAGGGCTCTCTGATGCTCCCACCACTGCTTGATCTCAAGGTTGACAGGAGGCTCAACAGGCTTGGAAGCCTCGGACTTGGTCTTGCGGGAGCTGGTCTTCTCCTGGGCGGGCTTCTCCTGTACCTCGCTCTTTCTCTTGCGGCCACGGGTGGAGGCGGCAGCGGCGGGAGGAGAAGCAGCTTGGGTGGTGGTGCCATTGTCGTTGTGCACGCGTCTCATGTGGTCTCGGAGGTTCCATTGTCTGGGGAATCCGTGGCCGGCAACGGAGCGCTCACAGCCCTCATAGGTGCATAGGTAGGGCTTCTCGCCATGGCCGTGCATGGCGTGGGCCTCACGCTCGTGCCTGAGGAGGCAGGCGGTGGAAGAGAAGCGGGCGTTCTGGCAGCCCTCAACCTTGCAGCGGTAGGGCTTGAGGTGAGAGTCAACAAACTTGCTGTTGGTGGAAACATGGTTAGCTGTGGGTTCGATTGTAAAAGTCAACATGCTGATCAGATAGACTTACTCATAGTTGCACTTGAGCTTCTCGGGCTTGTGGTTGCAGCTCGGCTGGCCCTCCCAGGGGCAGTGGAAAAGTCCGTCCGCGTGGGGGTACGCATTCTTGTAGAGGTAATGGTCCCGTGCAGACTCACCTTCGCCGCTCATGCGGCGGGCGCCAAACGCAGGAGGGAGAGCGAAGGCATCCTCACCCATAGCAGGCACAAGGTGAAGATCCTCAGAGGCATACTGGCCATCCAATTTCCGGTTCATTCTGATATCACTTGTGTGAGACAATGCCCCGAGATCAATCACGCTTGTAATCGCAACATACCTTGGTGACTGGCCAGGCAAAACAGGCGAGTTGGAGTTCTGGCTCTCTCCAGGAGACGAGGCAGAAGGGACAGCAGACCACAAGTCCTCGCCGTCAGGAAGACCGGGGGAGGACAGGCGGGAGTCAACAGGGCTCAGCGAGCCCCAAGAGTGAGGAGAGTGGCCAATGAGGCCTGCATCAAAGATCTGGGGGTTCACATGCTGGGCCATGGGAGCCAAGTCGTAAGGCAAGCCATCCGGATAGCCCATCATGGCGGGGTAGTAGCCAGCACCGCTGACGGAGAGAGTGTCGAGATCCTGCGCAAGGTATTGCTGGACATCCATGATCCGGCCAGTGGCAACGCCATCTGGGTAAGCGGCAGCAGTCATGTCAAGCTTGGACATCTGTGATGATGTTTGTGTGAGGATTGACTGCACTCTTGACCTGGTCTTCTTGGCCGAGGCGGCAGAAGACTTTGTGTTTCTGTTCTTAAGGCTTCCAGTGGAGCTGCGCGAGGTGCCTCTGCGCATGGGCTCGGCCTTGAGAGCCTTGTTGTCGGAAGGAGCCCAGCGGGCGTGGAAGTCATCTTGGTCCGGTTTTGGGGTGATTTGGCCAAATGGCAAGAAAGAATCCTCGGCTTCTCCAGCATAGTAGTCCGTGGCATCCGTAAACTCAGGAAAGTTCTGTGTTCCTTCAACTGTCGTGTCCCAAGCCGAGCTAGAAAGATCGGCTGGTCCTGTTTGACAAAAAGAAAAGATTCCAGAAGCAGATGAGGAAAGCATGTTGGGCTGAGCACTGTAGCTATAGTCGCTGGAGCAAATGGTTAGTGTGCTGTCCATCCACCACTTTTTTTGTTGTTTGAGGAAAAGAAAACAGTAGAAAGGAAAAGTGACCGAAAAGAAAGTCAGGCATCAGATGGCACACAACTTTGTATCCTGCAAACACGAGCCATGTTAGTGGGAGCTATCTACATTTATCACGGAGAGGTAGCTACAGACCAAATGAGCGCTTTTGATGAACGCTGATGATATCCAGAAGACCGTTGGGAAAAGTTCACATTAGGGCTGCTGGCCTGGAGCCAGGAAAAAAATCCAGGTGTCACAAGGGGCAAGTGAATCCAGGCTGAAGAAAAGCAAAGCGAAACCGTTGCGACGACAAGAAAACCAGGGATTATCCTTTCGATGTGGCTTTCGGCGAGAAGATCCAGTGTCAAGCTACAGGAGAAGAGGATCAAGAGACAGTATTTCTCATCAATCTTGTTTCCTCAACTCTGAGCTGAGCAGGGGGGTTGTGTCCATTGTCGATGCAGAGCTGTTGAGAAAAGAATCCAGAAGGGTCTAGGGCAATATTCATGTCGATCCAGCGGCCAGAAAAGGAAACGAGCAAGTCCAAGAAGTTGTCTGTTGTCGTGGGTTGAGGAGTCATCCTCGAGTCAGCGACTCGTGGTTGAAGTTGACGGTCCTTGATGGCAATGATTGTTGACAATGTGGTGAATCCAGTGTCCGGGAAGTCCAGTGCGCAAGTCCTGTCTGCGAAGCCTGTTTGTTCAAGTCCTGGGGTCCTCAAGAGAAAGAAAAAAGAGAGAGCATCTCCATGGGTGTGTTGTCGTCCTTTTGTCCGCAGAGTGTCGCATCCTTAAGGCAAGATCCTCAAATGGCATGTCGAGATGTTGGCGTCCTGGGACCGAGACTTACTGATTGGCTTCGAAAAGCAAGTGTGTAAAGTAACTTTGTGATACAGTCAAGGGACTGATCGGTGTCCGCGACTCGGACGAGTCGGATCCAGGTGGTTGAGTGAACAGAGAGTCCGGTGGCAGTCCATGGCAGATGAGATCTGGGGCATCCAGTTTGGCGATCCATGAGCCGTGTGTCCTTGGGAAGAAAATCGATCTGTGAAATGCTGTCCCTGGGTTGCAAGTTTCTCTTTCGTGTGTCCAGATATGCTCATGGGGCGTCTCACTAAGACGGAATCCAAGGCAAAGTGAGAAAGCAGAAAGCAGAAAGGGAAAACATGACTTGACTCGCTACATGACTGTGAAGAGCAAAACGCAAAAAAGCACTATGGGCCTCCCAGGAAAGAAATGAAAACAAGCGTAATATACCTCGAGGGGGTGTGAACCTCGTCCAGTTCAAGGTTGTGGGTGTTGTAGCCAGGCATGGTATCAGTGGTCCGGGACATAACCATGGCAGACATTCCAGACGGCAATTGCAAGAGTGAGAGCGTATGACTGCTCTAGACAACAATGGAGGCTTCCAACGTGTCTGCGGGATCCAGTGGGAACAGGTACGTAGTCCTTGGCTGGGGCAGCGGTGTGATGAGCGGATGGAGTCTGGAGTGGTCTGGCGTGCTTGGTGGAGGCAGGTGCGGTGGTGATGAGGTGTATATAAAAGAGAACCAGTGAATCACTGAGGAGCAGGAGCAGGAGCAATGGCGTCAGGTTGGGCAGGAACGATGGCGGGTCGTTGGGCTCTGGTGTGGAAAAAATAGTCTGGGGGGGAAGGGACAGCTGTTGGGCAAGGCAGGGGCGCGCCGGTTTTAAACCTGGAGCAGACGACGCTGTCATTCGAAGACAGACGAGACAGCCCATGTTCTCTGCGTGATGAGACCCCGCTTCCACTGTCGCTTCACGTCTCGGCATGGTCCATCGCAATGTTTCCTGCCGCTTCCTTTCTGCACTTTGCTGCGCGTCTCTGCACCGCGCTGCGCTCTCTTCGCCAATCTCACACGAGAACCTCATCAGAGTCGGCCGGGCAGGTGGGCTAGTGTCTCTGCAGTGATGCGTTGGCATTCCGTCTGATGCAGCCTGTCCCCTGCTCATGTTGCAGGCTAGCTATCACCAGCACCCGTGATAGGCCCGAATCGCTTCATGAGCCCCGCCGAGCAGACCAGAAACAGGAAATCCGCCAGTCGACAGCGGTGTGCGACGCCGTCATGCAACTATGGCCTATGGAAGATGCAGGCGTCCTGTGCCAGCTCAGCTTCGACGAATGTGACAGGTCGACGCAGAACACTCAACAGATATCTCCTCACCTGTTTGTTGCGGCATATTCGGAACAAATCCATCGACTGACACTTACTGATAGCGAGAGAAGCACCGAGAGGACACACGACGTGCTTGACGCTGCCGCCGTTGCCGCCAGTGCTTACCCTGCTCTGCTGTTGTTGAAGGTCGCACCAAGATCGAAAGGACCCCTCTCGCAGCACATCGTCCAGATTGCCGACCTCATGGAACAACGACCATGACCCCGCATTGCTCGGCGCCGTCATGTTTCGAGAAGCACTCTCGGCGGCATGCTGCTGTTCAACAGAAGAGGGGGGCTTGTCTTACCATTGCTGTCCCACCAGCCAGTCATTTACGAGTGGGCCACGATAGCCAATACCCATCGAGTTCACCTCTATTGGTGCCGGGCTCTGTCCTCTGAATGGACGACAGAAAGCGCCTCCTGTCAGTTCAGTCTTGCCCGGTTTTGGTTGAAAAGCTGGATATCCAAAAATGGAAAACCTGTCGCTGACCGGTTGTGACAACCAAGCCAACAGGCCAGCTGGATGAGTCTCAGAGCCAGCCCTGCCTGGATGTCGATGGTGATGGTGGTGTCGCTTTCGATCAGTTCTGCCTTCACTCTCCTCCTCTGTGCCAACTCAGCGATGCCCAAACACGCGATGTTCCCGCATTTGGGTCGTGCTCTGGACATGCAGCCGCCTCACTTTCGACGCATGCCGAGATTGATGTTTCCTTGAAGGCTCCATGACTCAGTCACATCGAGGAGCAAAAGTGCACATTTTGTCGACATCATTGGAGAGCTCATTTCTGCTATGCACTGCTTGCTGTCAATCTCAGATCAGTTGTTACTACTGCAACGTTAGATGGAAGGGTCTGGATCTCACTTACGCGGGATAAGAGATGCCGGGCGAGCAGCCAGTTGCTACATCTGGTCGAGTGTGCAGCAGTCCATCAAAGATATGCAACAAGCGATTTTTGATCGATCCGCAGTAGCCGCGAGATTGTTGATGAGGAGTCGCTTCTTGATTGGATGTGTTAGAGACCTGTCTTGAAGAGCAGGCCTTATCGAAACATTACGAAGCGTCTTGATTGCCTGGCTTCGCGTTGTGCAAGACATCTCGAGACTCAGCTTGGTTGGCATCAGTCAGACACAACATCGCAAAATGTCAACCTCGCCCACTTGCTCGCCACATCAGCAAACGCCCCTCCAACTCATCTTTCAATATGCAGCTAGGGTCTGATGTGGATGTCTGCCGGCCAAAGACCTCGACCAAGCGGCGTTGATGATGATGCGGTTACTGACGGACGACGAATCGGAATTGGTGGCTTCTGCGATGTTGACCGAGTTTGCTGAAGGCTGCTCTCTTGTCTTGTGAACAACGGGGTCCTCTTCAGGTGCCCACCCCGGAGCTCTCGCCGACCCCCCCGTCTTGCCCTTCTTCATAAGAACAGACAGCGACCGAAGCTTGGAGGATGAGTGTTGCTGCGGGCGGCGACGACTCGAGATGATTTGAACTGTTCCGCTTTTCCCGACCTCTTTGTGGGCTCACGCCCAAGACTCATACACCATAGGTTAGTCGATGTGGCTCAGTCTTAACCAAGTGTTAGTGCTGAGATGGTATCCCCCGGACGGCATCATCAACCGTCCGAAAGCTGACCTCGGATGTGGCCTGCGATCAAAAGGGCTGTCGAAAATCTGGTCATTCACCCTGGTGATGCCTTAAATTCGATGCTCCGAACACCTCGAAGGTACACAATACGCCGAGGGCAGCATGCTCGATGCGCCACCGAGGCGTCTCATTCGTATTGTTTGGTAAGGCTTGCCGAGAGTGGTGCCTATCTACGAGCTCTACTCGGTTGTCAGATACCGCATCCAGATGATAATTCAAGGGGGCAACCACTCACCATGGCACCAGGCATTTGCCGGTCCTAACACCATCATGCATCTTGAGACTCTTCAACCTGTAACTCGACTGCATGCCCTTCATGCGAAGAGTTTTGGCAAGACTCAAGCGCAGTTGACCAATTGAACCTCTGCGGCACACACAGTCCAGCCCCGACACCGATGAGAGCCTCACTTCCTGCCGGCGTAAAGCACCTGACCTCAAATTTGGCATTGGGGGCCAGAAAAAGCTGATGACAGACTGCAAAGCTTTGCGATACATCATGACGCCAAGCGAAGCACCGTGATAGAAAGCATATTGGCTACATCCTCCGGAGGGTGTCGAGGCCTTGTAAGATGAACGGCTCGGGTTGGGGTTGGGGTTGTGTTTGTCGACTCCGAGGTTTTCCGAGAAAAACGAGGCGGCATGGTACGGGCTATCGGTGGACGGAAAAAAAGGTAAAATGTGATAGATGATGTCTTCAACCATGTGAACGGCATCCTGTGGGCAAAGTCGATTTCCATCGCAGCCAAAGTCTTGCTGATTTGAACCTAGAAAAAGTTTAAGGGGGGGAAAGGGGCGCCTCATTCCGCAGACAGAATCCATCACGGGCAAGTCTCTGGAGAGCATTGGTGATATTTACCTTACCTCGCCGAAAAGGCCTTTCTTATCTCTTTCTTGGAGAGATAATCACTTCTCTCAGGGAGCACGCATCATGATGACAGCAATGCGTAGGTGGTTGGGAACCACACCAATCCAGTTCCAGTGGCTCCGAACGGTGTCCATCCAGGGTTGGAGTCCAAAGGTTCAGCAGGGTCCAAACAGGGAAGTTCTGGGTAAGGTTAGAAATGACTGGGAGGGTCCGGCTTTGATCTTGTAAGTGGTGGTGCCGTGAGCCTTGAGTCCCGAACTCCGGCCCGCTCGGGACTGGCATTTTTATCATCGGTGGGTGTCGTCGGGCTACAATCCTGTGTGGGTGGCAGCATGTGGGGTGGAGAGAAAAATGATACCTTTCTGGCAGAAAGAATACTGTGTCAGTGTCCGTCTTGGGCAAGGCGTGATGCCTCATGCCAGATTCGCATCAAGGTCAGGAACAATGACGCGGGTGGCCTCGGCCACGACCTCCTCTTAAGAAAAAAGTAGGCCGTGGGGGAAGATGGGAAGCGTGGGAAGGGGTTGTGGGGGAAAATGGGGGCTAACGATGCCGTGTCAACACTCCAAGGGTCAGACCAGACGGCGTCGTCGACGGACCGTACGCTCTCGGGGAGCGGTCAAGAAAGGCTGCTGCGTGGCATCACGGTAGACCACACGACGAGATGGCATGATAGGGCGGCGGCATGGTTGGGTTGGCCAGCGAGACGTGTTCGTGCCCAACGTCAGTCGCTTCCATCGGCCCCTCAATCAGATGTGCCGCCACGAGGGTGGTGGGCGAACAGGGACTTCCCTGGCACCAATCACGACTGCCGAGGGTCTGGGCATTGGGCGACAGCGCAGCGTCGCAACCCGCCTCGAAAAATTCCATCTGGTGCCCAACGATGCCCTACCGTTTTCCGTCCATCGCATTGTGCTGGTCGAGCACCGGTGCCCGCGAAGTGCAGCATGGTAGAGTGCGAATGCCTTGGATCATGGCCATGGGCGTTTGTGGGCGCGAGGACCATTGGATGACGGCCGCATGGATCTTCCCATCAACTCGTGGTTTTCCAGAGAGATCGTCACTTGCGCCCGCTTGGTCGTTGCCCGACTCGCTCACCTCCTTCTCGAATTCCATCTTCCGGGCGCCAAGCTAGCAAAGTCACGAAGCCGGCCTTGTATGCGAGTGAGTGGTGTTGCGGGCAGCGAGCACCGGCTTGCTCGCACCCTTCCCTTCCGGCTTCCCGGTTCATGTTGGGCGCACCGAGCGACACGGAACTGAGCTGCGTGTCAAGATTGTCATTTCCATTTTCCACCGGTTCTGCTGTGTCGGCTACTTTGTTGTCAATCGGTCGTGGAAGTATCGCCCTCGCCACCCCCGGCCCCCCTCTCCTTGACACCAGCGCGGCCAGCGAGGGGGGATATATGTCTCCATCGTGGATCTGAACCGTCTTGTTCTGTCGTTTTTGGTCCTCCCATCCGCCAGTCCTGCGAGGACACAAGTCTCAGCAAAACCGCACCGGCGACGTTGAAAAAGAGGAGCCGGACTGATATTCCCCAGCAGCGCCCAAGCTAGACTCCGCTGCTAGTTCCATAGTCAACCAGTCTGCCGGACCACAGCCCGATTGCCGTTCGGTCAAAGACACATCCCAGTGAGGTTCTCGCCGCACGCGTGGAGACTGATTTTTTATGAAGACTTTTGGTACTCGTCCATCCAAGGAAATCCCGGCCGCAGGTTTTTTTCTCCGTTGCCCTCCTGGACTGATTGAATTGTTTACCCTCTGGCCGCACCCTACCGTTCCGTGGGACCGTTTCGAATTTCTGCTTTGTATTTTGTGCGTTTTTCTTCATTGTTTTCAACAAGAAAGCAACACTGCCACTGCGGGTGAGCGAAAAAACGACTCGGGAAGCCGCTTTTTGGATATCCCAGCCGGGACGAGGACAGGATTAAAAAAAAAAAAGAGGAACCACCATGGCCCAGCCGGACTTTGCGTACCGTTCCTCGGCCGCGGTGTCCAATGACCGCTGGCTACAATCGCGCAGGTGGGAACAAAAATCTCGAAAATCCCCATTTGACGGGACAGTGTGAAGGAACACCAGCAGCTGACCAACGAACCCAAGCCCGATCTACAGTGACCAATATCACAATGGCAGATTTGAGACGGGAAGCAACCCGTACCTCCCACAAAGGTAAGATGTTCAGCCTCTCGAAACCCTTCTTCAGCTTCAGGATAGCGAGAGTAACCGGCAACCTTTTTCAAGCGTGGCTTATACACATGGCAACACCTCATCCTACCACTTGCCGGCCAACCTTTCCCTGGGAAATGTCAGCCAGGTAGGGCGAGCCGCGGCTGAGTCGCCCTTTGCGCCAGCGACAGCATTCAACCCCCGCATGACGCAACCACCAAGCCAGTATTCGAGCCCAGCGCCACCATCCCAGGTCTCGTACAAGGGAATGAATGGTATGAACGGTATGAATGGTATGAGCCCGCAGCCTTGGGACCATCAGAGGGCATATCAGGGAGCCCCTCCTCCTCAGCCTCCTCCGCAGGGGCTTTATCAAGGGAGGTATTCACCATCCGGCTCCATGGATGATCTCATGACATCTCCCAACATGTCCGACTACTCTCTGGAGAATTCTGCCATTGGCCTGCCCCAGCCGGGGAACAAGAGCAAGATGAGCGGAAAGCCACGGTCCCAACGACGTCCGTCGAACCGGGACGAGTTTGACGGGCCGCACCAGTTCCTGAAAAGGCCACCGCCAGAGTACATTGCGATGTCTGAGCGAGATCTTCCGACTCTTCCGACTCATCTCCTTGTTCAAGAGCAGGATAGTGTCCTGACTCAAGTCAACGACCGGCTCTCGCAGTGCGCCTATGACTTTGTGGCCAAGTACCAGTTCCCGATCCCACTCACGCAGGACATGCGACCGGTTGAGCGCCCGCAAGATCGTGAATGGACGGAATGGGTGTACCTGCTGAAAAGACTGGCTACAAAGAGGCGGATCCCCGCCCGGGTGTTATATAACGGTCAGATCAAGCAGTTTGTGACCATCTTGGAGAATTCGTTGGAAATGCGACACGCGGCGAAGCACCAATCTCGACCCTTGAAGGACGACCGAAATATTTTGCAGCTTATCTCGGCAGGTATCCAGGTGGCCAAGATTCTCAAGGACGCGCAGGCCATGGACTATTTGGACAGGCTTTATGTATCAACGGAACAGCAGATTCAAGACAGAGCTGCTGCCGCGGCCGCGGGGAGGTTCCGTTGATCATATGGCTTCCCCGGATTTCTTTTCCAGGATCAATTTTTGGGTTACCTTTCAATTTCTTTTATTTTTTTCCCTCCAGGATTTTGAAGGGACTTTTGCCAGGAACAAGCCAAAAGGAAAATCATGGACCCGGATCTTGACAAAAAAAAACGACACAAAAAAATGCCGAAAACAGCAACAAAAAACATTTGGATACTACTTTTGCTCCCTGCCCAGGAGGGCTTTTGGATGACAGACAGACAGGCGAAAACAATGACGGGGCCTTTTCCCACTTGGAAAAAAGAAGGGGGGGGCTTTGCTGTGACTGAACTGGATCGACTGTGCTGGACGGGACTGGACTGGACACAACAAACAGAACTGGAGGGGCGGGGCGGGACATATACCTAGGACTTTTGCTTATTTTTTTTTTTTTCATGAGGGAATTTTTATTTTTTTTATCAATCTCATCAAACTGTATGAACCGTTTCCTACCTACCTTTTTCTTGGATATTCTGTCGTCATTGTTGTTGTGCTTCTTATCAAGAGGGGTTGTTTTGTCGAAAACGGGCGGATATTGTGCTTTCAAAATGTGTTTTGTATTGCGAAGAGTGGGGTGGGTTCGGTATTGCGGGGCGGCTTGAATGTTTTATGGGGACATATTGGGCTGGGTTGGGTTGGGTGGCTATCTGATTGAAATGTTTTATCTTGTTGTTGTTGTTTGTTGTCTACTAGGGCTATGAATACTCGGGGGATTGTATGTATGTATGTATGTATGTGTGTGTGTGTGGTGGAGAGATTTGTTTTGTTGTTATGCGTCGGACTGATGTATGATGTTATATGTTGGGCGGCTATCTGGCTTCCAGGAGCTTTGCTTTGTTTTATTTTCTATCCTGTTGACAGTTGGCGAGGAGTTTTTCAGGGGCTGATAGGGGCTGTGTTTGTTGATGCGTGTGTGAGTTGAACAAAGAGAGGGAGGCTGTTCTGCTTTTTTTGGGACGTGTGTGGCAGGGTTATCTGTTTCGCTGCAGTTTCCATTCTTGACAACGAGGGGGAGGGTGGGCTATCTGCTTTGATGTATGCGTTATTGTTTGGAAGACAAGGGAGGGAAGGCTATCTGCTGTTTTGCGAGCATCACTTTTGAGAGGGGGACGGAGGCTACAGTCGTTTCTGCGCTTTGCATATATATTATCTTTCTTGTTTGGAGAGAGGCTTGTTTGAAGCGTTTTATGTACTGCTTGTTTTGCGTTGACACTTTTACTTCGTTTTGGCTTGCTCTAGGCATTTTGAGAAATGTCTTGTGAGAAATGTATGTTTTGTTTCTGGATAAATTTGATATTATTTGATGTGGTTGCAAGTTGTGTAAGGTTGCCTCGATATGGTTACCGACGGTTTGGCTCGGGGCCTGCTAATTAGGTAGCAGCAGGCTGGAAGGAATAGATAGGTAATCAACATGAACCTTAATAAGAGTTTCCGTCATGTTGTTTTTAAATGAAGAAAGGGTACACGGCAGAGAGAACCAACTGTGTCATACCGAGCGGTTTTAAATCCCATACCGAGAACCGTCAGGTGTTGAGGGTTTCGGTGTAGCACAACAGGTTTACCGATGGGGGCATTCGGTAATCGAATTGGGTTTAGCGCGGGTCTGTTCGAGTTCAGGGGCTTGGCGGCGGGTGCAACGGTTCGGTCGCTGATTTGGGGATAGCGGGGGAGGCTGGGGGGGGCGGCAAGAATGGTGGTTCTATGCGATGGGGATATGAATCTTGGACTTTTGCTCCCCACGTTGTATCTCTGTGGAATGATGTTCGTTTTTCTCACTGCACTCTTGAATTTTTGGAATATCCATGTTCTGATTGTTGCTTTGTTGAAACTTGTGTGTGTGTGAGATTTGATTGAACGAAGGCGAACGAAAACGTGTAACGAGAAGACGGTCTGCGACTTTGCCGGCGACTGGCGATATATTTGCTACGTACCACTCAGAGATTTGAAAGTCAGGACTGGCAGGCAACGCTTTGAGTGCGCGCGCGAAAAAGAGAGAGAGAGAAGATATCCAACTAGACGATAGAGAATACCGGAAACGATGGCGTCCGTAGCCTCGGCCCCGGGGACGTCGCCCCTGTCGTCAGATTACCTCGACCCGGAAGACGAGGCGTTCTGGATGGCGGCGGTCGGCAACACGATGAGCAACGACGGCGGCTCGGTGGGGAACTTCATGACAAGCCCGGCGAGCTTGAGCAACAGTTTGGGGAGTTCATGGGCTATGCTTGGGCAGGCGAGTCTAGGTGGGCCGGGGAGTATTGGGGGGCCGATGTCGCCTGTTGGGGATCATCACAGCCAGGGGCAGCAGAGTAATTATTCGGGGAGTTATGTTGATGTGAGCGGGCTTGGGGGGGCAGATGCGGGACAGTTTTTGGGACAGGTTGGGGATGGGCATGGACAGCTTGGGATTGGGATGATGGGAACGGTGGGGAATGGGGGGTTTGGTATGCTTGATGGTGAGTATTTGATGGATTACTGGGAGAAAAGTGATATGCTAATTAGAGGGATAGATTTTTCGTTGTATAACCCTACCTTTCCGGGGGTGGTGACTGGGTTGGAGCATACGCAGCAATATCAGCAACATCAACAGAACTTTCCTGGAATGGGAGGGCTCAACTTTGATATCTCTGGCCACTCAGGGCCCTGGGAACCGTTGAATTTGAGGGGAGATCATGGTACTCACCATGTGACGACTACGACGACCACAACGGCGGTGTTGATTAACAGCCCAACGATTACCACAGGGCCTACGAACAATAATTTGACGACAAGCGCGAATTTCAGCCCGGAAATGTTTGTCATGGAGGACCCGGGCTTCAATTTTGAGACAATTTCCCCAAGCCCGCCGAGTTACGCGCAGTATACGCCTAGTGTGAGTCCGCCGGCTAGTACGCCGCCGAGAAGCCCGGGGATGGCGATCAAGTGGGAGCAGGAGTTTGTGGTGCCGGAGCAGCAGCCGAAGACGGCGCCGATACCGGTGAGGAAGACTAACAAGAGCTCGGGGAGTGCAGGGAATAGCTACCGGGTGACGAAACGGAAGGCAAGCCCGACAGATTCGGCGAGTTCTTCGACGTTGAGTGCGTTGATGGCTGCTTCTCAGGGGCAGCAAAAGGGGAAGAGCAAATCACCGAGTCCGTCGTCGCCTTCAAGTTCCGGGAGCAGTGCAGGGCAAGCGAAGTTCTTGATCGTAACGCCTTCAACGATTAATGCGCATGCTCAGTCTCAGTCGGCGAATCCCAATTTGCAGAGCAATCCATTCGAGTGCTTCGAGGCGTTGAGGCCATCTCAGCGCGGCCGGAAGGGTCCGTTGGCGACGGATACGAAGCAGTCTGCTCTTCAAGTCAGGCGAAAGGGCGCTTGCTTTTGCTGCCATGCGAGAAAAGTCAAATGCGATATGGAGAGGCCGTGCCGAAACTGTGTGAAGCTCACGCATCAGGTTCCTCAGGCTGTCTGCTGGCAGTTCCCCGACTTTATGCCCGTGCTCTTCCCGGATTTCATCCGCCGCCACTTCCGCAAGGAAGAGATCACACAGTTTATCGAATCCAATGTCTCGTCCTTTACCCTCGATGGCGTCGAACGGCCCTGCACAGTCGAGCTCTTCTCGGGCCTTGGGCTTTCGGCCAGGCTACAGATCAAAGCCAAGTTCTTCACCCCACGGTCCTTATCCGCCGACGTCCTACAGCACTACCACCTCCAAACAGGGCACAACACGGTCGACCTCCAAGCCCGTGGTTCAGCCCCCATCGGCCTCGACATCAAAGCCACCACCGGGACTCAAAGAGAGGAACTCAAGCGCAAAGTCAAAGAGTACATCGGCTCCATCGTCGCCGAGCCAAACTACGCCTCTCTGGTGACTTCCAACCTCCGACACACGGACATACCGAGAAAAATCCTCTCGATAATCCACACCTACGCTCACAAAACCGACTCGGCCATCGTCAAGCGCGCGCTGTCCATCTACGCGATGCACTTTATCCTAACCCGTCACCTCTGCCTCACCCCAACCTCCATCTCCTCCCTCGCCGGCCTGCTACCCCCATTAGACCCAGCCAACCCCTGGGTAACGCCCCGCCTCCTGAACCGCCAGCTCAAAGCACTAATCGACGACATCCTCACCCGGGAGATGCAGCTGCTGTTCGAATCATTCTCCAAATCCCTCAAACCAAAGCTGAGGAAAGAATGGGCTCCCTGTCTCGCCGCCTTTCTCGTCCTGTGTCTCTTCATGGAGAGCGTAGAGACGGCAGCCGATAACTTCGTCATTTCCGACAACGAGATTTCGCTGAGAAACGGGGAGCGTCCGACTCTCAAGAGGGGTTTTGCGTTGGGGGTGAACAGGGAGATTGAGCAGCTGCCGTTTAGACAGTTTGGGATCATGTTCCACATGGTTTACCAGACTTATTCCAGGGAAGTGAGCCAGAAGAGCTTTAATCCGCTGGATGATCAGTGGCAGGACGAGGCGGTGAGGGTGGAGGATCGGTTGCTGGGGAGGGACGAGGAGGAGATGGTGAGGGGGCTGAGGAGGTTGATGAGCTTGGAGGATTATGATGCTTGTGAGTAATTTTTTTCCTTGATCAAAAGGTCTGGGATGGTTGCTAATGTGATGCGTCATAGGGAGCGAGCTTGACTTTTTGACGGCGGATCCGATCTTGCCGAATGTGGAGGAGCATCCTTATCCCAGGGATGTCGGGTTCAATTACACGGGGAGGTTGGTGGCTAAGTTCTTGTTGAGTTTCCAGCAGGAGAAGTATATCATTGGGGAGAGTTCGTGAGGTGGTTGATGAGGAGGCTGTAACGAACGGACGGGCAACAGGGCTGTCCTTTTGAGATGAACCAACTGGTGGATGACGGAAACTGACAGCAGGCTTGTCATTTCTGCCGTCCAAGCCCAGTGATGGATGGCATTTTCTTTCCAGGTGCATAGGGGGGAATATTTGTGTTTACGCGACCCATGAAATAATTCTGATAGCAGGCGGGCAATTTTTTTGGACACAAGTCATAGATCTTTTTTTGGAGATACATGTATGGACACACACAAGGACTCGAAAGCAAAACAAGAAAAATGTTTGTCCGTTTTAGTCCCGCTGACGCACTTTTAAGTAACCTCGGCAGCAGGGTGGATTGGACTGGCTGTCTAGGCCGTTGGTTTTTTCTTCCACTGCGAACGATAAAAAACTAGTTAACCTGGTGTGCATTGATTAAAGGGCACACAGGTAGGCAAATCGTGGTGTTCGTTTTTGTGTTTGGTGCTGGGGAAAAGGCGGGAAATGGTTCGATCAGAAGCCATATGGATTTTGGGAGAGTGAGGGGGAATGATAGAAAGGAAAGCCTCGATGTTTGATAGCAGAGAACGCAAGTAACTGCGTTTCTCTCTCGTTTCTTGATCGAGGGAGACAAGAAAGAGAAGCAATTATAGCCAAAGCCCGTTGAGTGACGTTCGCTGAGGGAACTCGAAGGACGGATGGCTTCGAGTCGCGAATTGGACTGGGCGAGGATTGCTTGCTGGGTGCTTGGTTTGCGTTTGTGTTGTTCAGGAAGAGATTTGGAGAGCGAAGATTTGGCTGGCAGAGTTTTTGTAGGGCGGGGAAGTGGGGTGTGATGTGGGGTGGTCAGAGCTTTGGGAAGTGACGGAGACTCTGCCGCTGTCCAATAAACGGAGAAAGACTCCAGGAGAAGACTAATGGTAGGGTTATTAATAGCTGTTGTCTGAGAACCTTCAGGTCTTTGAGATGAGATGCAGAGGAGGAAACTACACTGACCGGTTCGATGTAATGTCGGCGTCTACTTTCAGAAGAGTCGTTTGAGACGCGAAGTTTCAATTTCACCGCGTCCGTGACGGGAGGTGGCGCGTTTCCCAACTTCCCGTACTGACGTTAATCATCAGCCTAGGTAGGCCTGTTTAGGTACCTACATTAGTGGCTCTTCCACTGGATTGGAACCTTCCTCCGCTGTGGGCTACCCCGCCGCCTGCGCATCTTACTGTGGGGCATCTACCAACACCACCAACTTCATCCGTTAAGCGTAGAATCCCGATACGTATGATCTCGAATATTTTCAACGCAACACACGATGGTGGTGCTCAACTTCACTCTGAGCGAGGATGGCGTTGCCGTGCTTCATGATGCATTGGCTTGCATGTTCAAGTTTAGCGACGAGGTCTGCCTTGAGGCCAGGAAAGAAAAGGTCTGGTGTTCTGCCTGCTTGGAAGGCTGAGCTTGCATTAACATGTTTGCCTGCAGCTTACGTTAACAACGCTGAACATATCCAAATCGGCCTATGTTTGCTATTCCTTCGCCGCAAATCGCTTCTTTTCCCGGTACAAATTCGAGGGCAGCCCCCAGTATCGTGAGAAGTTCTCTTGCCAGCTGTACATCAAGTCGCTTCTTGCCATCTTCAGAACACGCCAAGGCGGCGGTGAGACTGCCCCGGGAAGAGACGCCTCCATAGAACGCTGCGACGTAGCCATTGACGATGGCGTTGGCAAGAAAAGCCGTCTTGTTGCTAGGATTTCTTTTAGGAACGGGATCACTGCCTCGCATTCTCTGCCATACGAAGTCAAAGCACCCACCCACGCCAAGTTCAACGAGCACGACGCAGGAAACCACTGGGCCATCTCTTCAAAGACCCTTCGACAACTCATGGACCATTTCGGACCAGGAATTGAGCTTCTCGACATCAACACCGACGAGGAGAGCAACCTCGTCAACTTTACATGTTTCACGGAAAAGGTGCAGAAACGGGGCGGCGTTAACAGCGAGACCGTCCTCAAGAAGCCCCTTCACACCAACATCGCGGTCGAAATGGACGAGTTTGACAACGTCCAAGTCGAGGACAAGCTACACATCATCATCAGTGTCAAGGACTTTCGCGCCATCCTCCAGCATGCTCAGATTACCAGCGGAGAGCTAGCCACAAGATATAGCAACCCAGGGCGCCCTATGAAGCTATACTACAAGGCCGACGGCATAAAGTGCGAGTTCATCTTGATGACCGTTGGTGAGAAAGATGCCAAAGAGCAAAGGCACAAGACTCCCCGACCGAACGCTTCCGTAAAGGGCCCACGGCCTGAGCTTGATGCCGCATCACACAGGGCTAGTTCCCTCTCCACCAGTGCCAGACAGCAAGCTCCCCCGGAGCCAACTCCACGAACTGTGGCCCAGGCACCACAGCAACCGCAGAATCCAACGCCGGCTAGACCTCGCCATCCGCCAGCCTTTGATCTTCGCCCGCCACAGCTGCCGCCTCCCGGGACGGCTCAGTCTGAGGACTCAATGTTTATGGGACCAGCGCCTGAGGATGAGGCTGACGAGGATCACCAATGGGCGCCCGTCAACCCTGACGAGGATGAGGAGGAAGAGGAGAATGCGCGGCTGGAGTGGAACTCTACCAGTGACCCTGTTCGTCAACACTTAAAGACCTCTGTAGGCAGAAAGAGCCCTGCTGACTCTTGTATCACAGAATCCATCTACTCTGCGTATTAGTAGCTACCTGCAGAAATCGTCGACTGGTACCGATAACACACCGCCCGACCGTCAGACTTCAGGACTCGACCCAACCCAGCGGCTTTCACAGGTATGCCTTAAGGACCTGCTACGCATCGTTAACTTAGCTAATCATGAATTTAGGTGCGCGGGTTTGGCTTGTTCGCGGACTAATTCAGTCATCCGCATAAACTTGGCGTTTGGCGGTGGTTTAGCGGCTGTACTCATCGATACTATATTTTGCATTTTTGCCTCTTGCCTTTACTTTTTGGTCTCAAAGACAACCCAACTCGTGGCGCACCCGGCCCCTAGAGCTGTAATTTCTTGGTCTCCCAAGTTATACTCTTGCGGAATATGAATGGGCTTTGCCCGATCCTTCTTTTCGTTCTCTTCGAGTGGTCCGCAGTTCCCGTGCTCTCCCCATCCCCAGGCTAGTATATGGCCGTCCTTTGTCAACGCCAGGGCGTGCTCGCTCCCGACGGCAATCTTCTCCACTGGCCCAATGTCCGCAGGGGCAAGCTGACAGTGATCATCTCGTCCCCAGCTAACAAGCGACCCGTCTTCCTTCAGCACGATCACGCTCCCCCAGCCGGCACCTGCGTCTTTCCAGCCCTTCAAGTCTCGCGGAGCGTTGGACTTGATGCCAAATTTGTCCGATCCCAAGATGAGGAAGTCCCCAGTTGAGGGAGCGCCCAAGAGAAGAGTGAATTCCTTTCCGCAAAGGGTTTTCACCACGGGAAAGGGACAAGATATTGGCGTTGGCGAAAAGACTGCAGGGGTCTGCTCAGGGCCTAGTTGGCCTTTTCTGCCTGCACCCCAACCGTATACCTGACCGTTGTCCAGGAGTGCAACCGCGTGGGACATGCTGGCTGACAAGGAGACGATTTTGGTGTTGGGCGGTGGAAAGTTGGGGATTTGTTGGAATGGAGGCGCAGATGTGACGCCTGGACCGAGGCCGAGCTCACCTTTGGACCCTGTGCCGTAGCTCCAGATTTTGGAGGGGGTGGCCAGCAGGGAGGCAGACCAGGTGGCTGCTATGCTGGTTATTGGGGTTGACAAGCCATCGGGAAGCCTCAAAGGTGCGAAGGAGGAGTTGGCGTCGCCTTGGTAAAAGACGCCCGAGGAGAGGACCATGTGGCCGGTGAGGAGAAGGAGGGTGTGGTTCCCTCCTGCGGCGATTTGGGCGAGGGAGCTGATGAATGTTGATCTGGGATGGGGGGAGATGACGAGGGAAGGGGAGGAGACGTCTTCTTTGTGGTCTAGACCTAGCTGGCCTGAGCCGTTTGATCCGAATGATAAGATGGTGGTCATTTTGGCTGAGCTTGTCGGTTGATAGGGTGAGTGGTGTAAGTGGTGATGTTGAGAGATGTCCTGGGGTTAATGGAGCGCAATGTGTGAGTCACAGTGCGCACTGTTTCACTCTCCCATGTGGGGCGTGGTGGGCACAGTGGGAGCCCCACCCGAGGGAAGCTTAAATTCAGTTCCAGTCAGAAATTTTCTTTCACTCTTCTCCCACTCGCAACAACAATCGCAACAGCAGCCGGCCAGCCTCGCATTCTGCACTTCTTCCGCTTTGAGAAAACAAGTTGGAAGCTTGCGTAGTGCCCAGCTGAGGATGTGATCTTTTGCCAACGAGGAAAACACTTGCTTTGCAAATCCACTTTTCGCTCGAGAGAAACAACAATGGCGACAGCATCCGAGTTCGCGTGGTCGAAAGACTTCACCATCGGCCTGATTGGCATGGGCGACATGGGCAAGATGTATGCCCGCCGACTGGCCAACGCTGGATGGAGGTAATACTTTTTTTACTCGACTTTTCCGACTAACCAACACTGAGCTACTCTAGCTCTTCCCAAATGGTACGTTTTTTTTTTCCTTTCTTGCAAACACCAGCACCTCCCCTCCCCCCCCAATACAATGATGACTTGAGTGCATTTGGCTAGAGTATCGTTCGTGGCGCTGCCGGACACCCATTCTGGGCCCGGTGGTTGCTGCGGGCTTTCCATGATGAAAAATCTCAGCTACCTAATTTTTTTTGTCTGATCGTATTATCATCACTCAACCCTTTTTATCGTCAAGATGCTCAGTGGGATTCCCGCTAACATTGACTCGTTAGATTTCTTCCAATCCCAACTCCAGTTCAGAACTTTGGTCGGATAAGGTTGCTAATCCTTGGGTCCTTTTTCTTTTTGTTTTGTTTAGAGTCATGGCCTGCGATAGAGAAGAGAAATTTGAAGAGCTTGCCAAAGAATTTGCAGACAATGTACGATGTGATCTTTTCCAATCTTTCTTTCTAACCTGGGATTTTCTCGGCTGCCGTACCCAGTGCTGAGATATTTGTGTCTCTAGACAAATATACAAATTCTCCGCAACGGTCACCTTGTTTCGAGGGCAAGCAATTATATCATTTACAGCGTCGAGGCCGCGGCCATCGGTCGTGTCGTCGAGCAGTTCGGTCCCTGTGCGTTCCATCCATAGCCATTGTCCCTGTCGTCCTGTCCTATGTCCTTACCTGTTTGTTCTGCATCATAGCAACCCGTCTAGGCGCCATCGTAGGAGGCCAAACATCCTGCAAAGACCCCGAGATCAAGGCCTTTGAGGCGTACCTCCCCTCCGACGTCGACATTGTCTCCTGCCACTCCCTCCACGGCCCCAGCGTCGACACCCGAGGTCAACCCTTGGTGTTGATCAAGCACCGCGCCTCGGACGAGTCCTTCCGCAAGGTCGAAGCCGTCCTGTCATGCCTCGACTCGACGCACGTCTACCTCACCGCCAAGGAGCACGACCGGATCACGGCCGACACCCAAGCCGTGACCCACGCCGCGTTCCTGTCCATGGGCAAAGCCTGGCACGCCAACCGCCAGTTTCCCTGGGAGGAAGGCTCGAGATACGTAGGCGGGATCGAGAACGTCAAGATCAACCTGATGCTGCGGATCTACGCGCAAAAGTGGCACGTCTACGCCGGCCTGGCGATCCTGAACCCCGAGGCGCACAAGCAGATCGGGCAGTTCGCGCGGTCCACTACAGAGTTATTCTATCTCATGCTGGAGGGCAGGGCGGACGAGCTGAGGGAGCGGGTGTACAAGGCCAAGGAAAAGGTGTTTGGCGCCAAGGGGGGTCCGAAAAAGTGGGCCGAGAAGCCGCTGCTGAAGGAGGAGCTGCTTGACCGGTTCTCGCTCAACAGGCCGGAGGGTGGTGGGAAGCCGGTCAGGGGCCTGCCGAACAACCATTTGAGCCTGCTGGCGATGGTGGACTGCTGGTCTAGCATGGGGATTGTTCCGTATGACCACATGATTTGCTCGACGCCGCTGTTTAGGCTGTGGCTGGGGGTGGCGGAGCATTTGTTTAGGACGCCGGGATTGCTGGATGAGTGCTTGAGGGTGGGGATTGAGGATAAGAGCTTTCGGAGGGACGATTTGCAGTTTACGATTGCGGCGAGCGGGTGGGCGGAGTGTGTGAGCTTGAGGCAGTTTGACACTTGGAGGGAGAGGTTCGCGGTTACTCAAAAGTTTTTCGAGCCGAGGTTTAAGGGGGCGGTGGAGGTGGGGCAGGCGATGATCAAGGCTGTTTTGGAGAGTGAGAAGGAGTAGTTAGGGGGGGAGTTAGAGTACCTAAGGAATGATACTGTTGATCGGGGCTTCTTCTGACTTTACTGGCTTGTGGTGTGGCTACAGTGATGTACTGTGTCATGGTTTGTGTTTACATCTTCAAAGACAACTCTTGGTCTTTGGATCAGTGATAGCAAGCATTGACAGCCCCTCAAAACAACATATGGGACAACTATCTCAGTGACTGTGGTCGTGGTAGCAATACAGAACAAGATCCCACTAGAAGAGAGAAAAGTCGTAAAAAAAAATACCAAAAGCTCACCGGCCAACCAACCCACCGGTGTGAGAAGGGTGGCCGGTTACGAAAACCCGTGGGTTTGTCTCCGGTTCGAACGAGGGAGCTATCGGTTGCAAGTCCCTGGGGGGAAACAGCTCCAACACCCTTACCATTTGACCTGACCACAAATTGTGGCGCCCTGGTGAGGGTATTGGAGCTGTTGGAAAGTATGTTCCGGGACCTAATATATATACCGTGGTTCGCTCCTGCCTTCTTTCTGTTGCTGGTGGTGGTGGTGGCCATCAAGGGACTCAGGTCAGGGTGGAGGACTGAGGCAGGAATGGTTGGACCGAGTGACGATGAATGACCGAGACAGGAAGAGCTGGATTGACTGTTGTGATCAGGTTGGGCAGTAACTACAGTCAGGCTGACGAGGTATGACATCAGTTTCCAGCCGGCAATCTATCCCCGAGGGTCAACACAACCCCATCTATACACCATCCCAAGGCCCTTCCACACACAAGATAGCCTTCCGCGGCGGCGCTTACAGCCAACACCAACAGCCAGCGGCACACAAGACAAACAGACGAGGAAACAAGAGATATCTACCCGCCTACTGTGCCCGTCTCTGCCTCCTCCCGAATTACAGCCTCCCTCCCTCCTCGTAAATGATATGCAGACATGCATATGCAATGCACAAGGGAAGATGTAAATGCACAATATAATATGCACTGCAACACAACAGACAACCTCACGCCTCCATCTAAACCCATCACTATATTTCCCGATACCGCTCTAGGGCAATCGTATAATCTGGGGAAATGCCACGACGGGATGTTATCACCGAGTCAGCCAATATGCTCAAAGTCAGGTAGGCACTCAGCGTTAGTGTTGGCCATTATGTGAAATTGAAGATCATGACATCGCCCTCTCTCCAATAATCTACGCCAGCTAATTATCCAACTCCCACCACACGCCATCTTATAAAATGTACCAAACATGCCCGAGCTTCTCAAGGGGAGTAAAAAACAAGTCAAATAGCCAACGATGCAACAAAGACAAACCAAATAATTACAAAAAACATCAAGTCGCAAAAGTTCCTCTAATATACTTCGTGCCTAGAAATCTTTTTCTCTCTCTCCCTCCCTCTCTCTATCATATCTCGAGCTTCTTGTTTTCCTCTTTGACTTTTATTATTTTACTCCTCATTCGCCAATGGAGAAAAAAAAACGCCTATTAAAAAGCCCCCTCCCGAGCATCAAGAAATCAATCACCCAAACACAACAATCAAGAGGTAAACAAATGCATAAGCTCGCTCCCAAATTCCCGAAATGCTCTCTACCAAAAACCCCAAACCTCTCAAGCCTGCTGCTGCTTCTGATTGACCTTGGCCATTCTCTTCGTCATGCTATAACATCTCCGTTAGTTTTCTGCCGGTCAAAGATGGGTAGAGGGAAAAAAAAAAACTCACAAGTCATAAAACGCAAACTGCCCCGCCCCACTCCCAAACTCATACACAAACCTACTCGCCACATAGCTTCCAAAAATCGCCCTCAGATAACTATCCGGCACCCGCTGGATAATCGTCTCCAGCCCAATCTTCTCAATCAGCAAGTTCGGCAGCGCATCCGCCAGCACCGAGTTCCTCAGCGCCACATTCTCCCACAGATCCGAGTGCTGCAGCTGCTCGTCCAGGCTTGTGATAGCCTGCGACAGTTTGTCCGAAAGCAGCGAGCGCGGCACCTTGGTCTTCTCGTGCTCCGCCCAGATGGCCTCAAACTCCAGCCTCGCGTTTTCCTGAATCTTTTCCTGCACCGCCTTGACGTACGCCTTGTAGAATTCCGGCGCGTTGCCCTGCTTGTCGACGCACATGTCCTTGACAAAGGACTCGTCGTCAAACGAGAGCGAGGCGAGGACCTCGAGCGAGGAAGACGTGACGCCGCCCTTGTTGGACGAGGCGTCCTTGTACACGACGCAGCCGGCCTCTTCGAGGCGGAGCTTCGCGTCTTGGGTGAGGAACAGGTTGGCGCCCTCGACGATGTAGGGGATCGTGCACTTGCCGTCCTTGATCAGCTTGTTGGCGGACACGAGGTCGATAGACTCGGGCCGGCCGCCGCAGGGGACAAAGATGTCCGTCAGACCCGTGTCGCGGAGGTGATAGGTGTTGCGGAAGGCGGTGCCGTTGTTGATCACCTCGCCGGTGGGGAGGGTGATGTTGGAGTCCTCGCAAAGGACACGGTAACCGTCCTTGGAGAGCTTGCTGGAGTCAAAGTGGACGATCATCTGGCGGTTCTTGGCCAGGCGCCGGAGCTCATCCTTGTCGATTCCATTGGGGTCAACGAGAACACCAGAACCATCGACGACGGCGGTGTACTTCTCATTGCTGAGGAGAATCTCGTTGGAGCCGAGATCACCGTCGGGGCCACCGGTTTGCATCTTGCGGACGGTGGAGGGGTCGAGGTTGAGCTTGCGGTAGATGCCCTTGACGTACTCGCGGACGGAGAGGGTGGTCATGCCGTAGGTGTCGTGAGGAATGCCGCCCAGCTTAGGGGACTTTCCGGTGAAGAAGGACTTCCACCAGGGAGCACCACGCTGACGGGCGTGGTCAGTGGCCCAGTCGACAAGGTCGGCTGTGTTCTCATCGGGACCCAAGAACAGGATCTCCTCCTTGCCGTAGAGGTCGACGATCGGGTTCTTGATGCCTGGAGTCTCCGCCTTAAGGAGCAAATCCAGAATGCTGTCAATGTACTTCTCGAACGCCTCACGGGCCTTGTCTTGCTGCTTGGGGTCAAGCAAGATGACGCCCTTGGAGCCACCCTCGGGGATGTCCTTGTTCTTGCGCTGCTGAGTGCTGGCAAGGTTGTAATTCTCGTCGAACAGGTTGCGAGCGTTGATGGAGTAGGCCTCCTTGCTGCGGGACTTGACGATGCGGATGCCGCCGCGGGAAATGTCCTTGAAGCGTAGGTGGAAGCCGCGAGACTCGGACGAGATGACGAGGAACATGCCGTACAGGGGGTTGGGGTACTCAAACTGAGGAAGGAAACTGGGGTCGAGGCGGAAGCTCAGGGCGACCTTGGTGGGGGTGAAGTAGTTAGTCTTGAGAACGGCATTGTTGAAGACGCGGAAAGCAGTCATGACCATCTCCTCGTGTTCATTGTGCACGTCCTTGGTGATCTTGTCCTTCAGCTTGGCATCTGAGAGAACCTCGAAGGCGGGCGTGGGCGCAATGAAGTGGCGGTCGAACTCGGGGCCAACCTCGAGGTGCACATTCGCAAAGGAGGCATACAGAGCCCTGACGAGTCCGGGGTGGGAGCGGATGATCTCCAGGATGTAGTCAGGAGTGAAGGTCTCGGTGCGGAGACGCTTCTTCATCTTGGACAGAATCTCGGCATGGGAGTTGTTCTTGGGGTTGAGTGCCGCCACCAGCGAGGCATACTCGGACCCAAGACGGTTGAGGAAATGCTGCACAAAGACCCACACACAGTGGGCATAAATGGTCTCTTGCAGGCTGAGCTCACCCGAAGCAAACAGGTCTTGGAGTTTGGTCTGAGGAATGCAGTACAGGAGGGAGATCTCCTTGGTGATCTGGTGAATAGACTCGTCGATTGGTGGGTAGTTACCCTCGAGGTTACAGGCAGGGCGCAGGTAAGTGCTGATGATGGTGATGCCGTTGGAGAACTGCTCAACGTACTTGCGAGAACTGGTGACGCCATAGTAGTGGTAGAGATCGCTCAGGGCGCTAAAGATGCCCCTGGCGGTTCTCGAGCGGAAAGCGACGACCAGTCTCTTCTCCGGGGTTCCCTCAATATCGTACACCTCAATGACGGGGCCGGCACGGCGGACGGCACTCTCGATGATCTCTTGGTACATGACCTTTGTGTTCTTGGTAGCCTTGGCAAGGAACATGCGGTCGCTGATAACCTCCAACCTGGTCTCCATGGGATCGGCATTGGGTTCAACAAACTGGCACTGATACACAAAGTAGCAGCGGAGCGTGGCCTTGGAGTTGGTGTCCTGTCCAAGCACGCCAGGAGACCGGAAAGTCTCGACGCGGAAGCGTTTTGAGGTGTCGGTGCCGTCAAGATACTTGGACTCGAGGCGGTGCTCGTACCTTGGGCCGTTGGTGGTGGCCTTGCCAGGCTCACTGGTGTCAATGTAGATGGCATGGTCGGTAGCCTCCATGTCCAAGCGGATCTCTTCGCGCTTATCCTCGCGAGAGAAGGCTGCGACCTTGGCGGCATAGAGTGATGCGATGTGGTTGCTGATGGCTTCGGGGGACTCCACCTGGAAGTAGACATCGTCAATGCCGAGCTCGGTGTAGAACCATGCGATCTGAGCGTCAACAAGGGCCTCAGGGATCCAGCCGCCCTTGAGGATGATTTCCTTGACTGTGAGATTCTGTCAGTGACTGCAAGACTGTAATATCCTTCAAGTGAGCTTCTCACCTTGGTTCATCTGCTCGGCCTTGCCCTTGAATTCAGGGGCAACATAGCCGACTGTCGCCGACCGCAAGACTCTGTGGCCATTGCCGTTCATCTTGGGGTAGCTGACATGTGTTGGCTGGGGTGATGGGTGTCTGGAAACCTCTGCGTCCCTCGTCTTCTCAACCAGCCGGTTCGCTGGGTGGAGGGTAGCAGGAGACTCGGTCATGGTGTCGTCTGAGGACGAAAAGGGGTCCTGGTATTCTGGAAAGCTATCCATCGCAAGGTTAGTCTTGATGGTCAGGATAGATACCCGGCGCACACGGTCGACAGGACTGGTGAGCACAGGCTCAACCATGATGCCTTCCATGGTGCCGGTATCAAGGAGATTAACGTAGGGGAGCGGGAGCGAGAGCGAGAGCGAGAGCAGGAGCAATGGTAGCAGTGGCTGAGAAATGTGCAACAAAAACTAAAGAGCAAGAGGAAAGCGGAAAGGGGAGAGGCTGGGAAGCTCGAGGGGAGCGAGCACATTTTTTGTAAATGAGACGGGCATGTTGACAGGTGTGTAAGAGTGTATAATACTTTGGGCGCGGTGTGTGCTTTTGGTGGTTGTCGAGGCGGCGAGGGAGCAGCAGTTGGCCGTTGCCATGACCCTTCTCGACCAGTCGACCCTGCTCACCCCGATAGCTGATCGCGGCAACCAGGTTTGACGTTGGTAAAAGTCAAGTTGCCCAGTATCAGGATCAACAGCCGCCCCTTCCGGCATCGGATGAATTAGGGAGCGAGGAGAAGCCACAGACGGCGTGGCACAAGAGACCAGGAATGAGAGTGAGTGACACGGCAACTCTGATAGCATCAACGGGTACTCGGCCAGAGCGAGCAGTTGTGCTTCTTCGTTTCCGGGAGTTTAACCTCCGAGACTGGGTTCTGTTGCGTTCAAACATGCTTCGAGAGCATGCTCACCGCTACTGAAACCTACGCTCGCACTGCCGCCTGCTCATCCCTTCGGTGCTCCTGCGCCGTGCTTTGCTGTGCTGTTGCTGTGCAGCTGATGTGGATCCGTCTGAGATAAGAGAGAAGAACGTCGACGGTCTCTTTTCCCCTGGCTCTTGCCCTGGAGCTACCAGGGAGAGGGAAATGATGTGTTTGTGCAGAGGTGTACGGATGCATAAGGTTGGAACGTACCTGGCGGCTCTCGCTTCGAAGTCTGAATCAAGCGCAGCGTCTTATTCGGCGGCGCAAGAATATATTCGATTTGTATCGTCTCTCTTTGATATGCGCCCCGGCAGATGCTGCAGTGAACGACGTTAGTGTTCTGGGCCCCAGGACGGAATGAGACGGGCACGGCGGGGCGATGCAACTGCGATAAGGTGCATTCGATGGAAAAGAGATGTCTCGTTTACCTTTTCTATCGTCGTGTCTTGGATGAAGACGGGGCGATGTGTCAGTCGCTTCGGCTCGTGAGAAGACAAAGACGGCTTAAAGTTTAATTCCACGAAACCAGGAAAAGTGCCGATCTATCCCAGACAACAGATCCCGAAGGCCCTGTTTTCGTTGTTTTCGTCTGCAGGAGATCGTGTTAGTGTAAATGCTCCAGAGTCTTCATCTCAAGTGCCACGGCTCTCGCTGCTCGCTGTTCGCTGCTCGTGGTGCCGCTTCTGGAAGGCAAGACATTTGTTCCAAAGCCCGGGGCACGCTGCCGGGGCCCGAGATAAGGAAACCTCGTCTCTGCCGCCAGAAAGCACCGTCCTTCATCTCAGCGGCGATGCAGATTGATCGGAGCTTGGAAGAGCAACAGAAACGAGGCGCACGGGAGCACTGCGTGTAAGCCCGCCACCGGGCAGACACAGCCTTCCTCCAACGCTCAGCTCCATCCCATCTCTGATAAGGCGAGCCAAGGAGGTTCCCCAACTTGCGCCTTGCCGCAGAAAGGCTGACGAGAGGAAACAAAAAAGGTGTCTTTAAGGGAAAGACGAGGCACAGGTGTACCGAAAGGGGTGCAAGTACCTGTTGTGGCGACGGAATGTAGCACAGAGATAAGGTCTGGCGCGCTGTTTGGCTGCAAGCTTCACCGCGGCCGATAAGGCGTGTCTGTGTCTGTGTCTGAAAATAGCCACAGGGGAAGATCCGCCGGCTTGGTTGATGTTCGGACTCTGCAAGTCGATCGTGGATTGAGTCGCTGGTGTGTGGGTGTCAAGTGTTGGTGGGGATCACACAAAGTCAACAACAACCTGATATCGCGGGCCAGAGAAGCGGCGGAAGCATTGGGTTTTTATATGTCTCCCATTGGACACTCCTATTTTCAGACATTTTCTTTCTCGTCTAGGGCTCGTTCCGTCCGCACTGTACGTACACTCTCAGTCAGTCAATGTCTCCGCCGTCAGAACGGGGTGTCGTGATGACATTGGGGCGCTCTGACAAACCGAAATCGGCTGTGCTAAGCCTGATTGGGTAGTTGGGGACTCTGCTGATTGGGTCACAGGGCCGGTACCTGAACGGTCACTGAAAATGCGTTCCTGGGGTTCCCAGCTACCATTCGTGGCGCCCCTAGAGCGGCTATTCAAGGTTCTGGGGTAAGGGTGGAACACTCAGCTCCAGGGTATCTTTTTGCAAGCAAGGGTAGTACACCTCAGGTACCTCGACGGCCAAGAACACGAAGACAACTCCTACCTGTTTGTATACCGAGGAATTCAGTTGAATCTTGTTGATCTAGGTAGGTAGCACGGAAAACCAATTCACGGAGGAATTGGTAGGCTTGTTGGGTCTTGGAACGGCTCTGGTCAGGCTCGTTCTCACTGGTCCGATGCTCCGAGCAGGGCATCCAGCCTCGAACCACCACTTCAAGATTGTTGCCCTGTTCACCCATGGACGGCGTGCACGTTCTGGAAGAGCCCCAAGCAACTGGAGAATCAAGCTATCAACCTTGCCCAGCCCCAATCTCGTCAAACACTTGCACTAGATCCCGCCGGGACGGTGAGGCCCCCGACCGCCACTGCCATGGCTCTCTATCCCTTCACGGATAGCTTGGAAGTGTCAGAAGATGGATCTGGGATCTACCGCTATCCCCAGCTCTATCTCTCGTAAGGTTGCCAATGGCCTCGAACAGAGGCAGGGCTCTTTCAGGTGCGGGTTTCAGGGTCTGCCTGTGGGACCTGTCGTGCGAGTTTATTATCAATAACTTCCTTCAGAGTGTCATTTAAGAGTTTCGAAAGGCTTAGCCCTGTGACGACTCCTAGACTTGGGGATTCAATATCAAAGAGCCAGTCGTGCGACACATCTCCCTTACCGCCTCTTCGCCTTACAATCCTGACCTGGCATAATGGCGGTAGATCAATCGGACTCGAAACTGGCGGTGGCATCATGAAAGGCCAGACTGTGCTCATCGGCACAAATGTTCCCTTTCGCCTTGTCTACATTGTCGAGCCCAAAGACTTTCTCAACGAAAAGTCGAGGCAAAGTGGTCTCGTGATGGTTGAATACGTAAGAGCGACGGGCCCCCCGGGGTTGGGGCCCTTTGCCCCGCAATTCGATCCGCTGTGGCTGGCTCAGCGTGCCCCGCCGTCCATTATCCCCGGATTTTGAAGTGACAGATGCCACTGGCCAGTGCATCGCCATCAAGTAAAATGGGGGTAATGAAAACAACCAGTCTGCTGCGTTGTTGCATATAGACCAGTTCCTAACGTTGCACGAGACCGGATCGCGTCTCTAAATCCAGTTTTCCCTGATATTCACCTGCCTCACATTCTTTGACCGCTGCTATGCCGGCCGCATCGTGGAATTTCCGGAAAAGACCTGCCGGGTTTGTCAAGCGCGAGAAAAGCTCTGCTGTCCTCGTGCCGGCAGCCAGGCGCGCTGCTTCCAGGTTGTTTGAATGACACGGGCTGGGGCATGGTCACGGGGCTCACCAAGCCCTCCAGGCCTTCAGACTGCTATTTTTTCTGTTGGCTAACGGCTGGGTACGGAGTCGACAGCAGCGCCGGTTTACGAACCGGCATCTCCTACGAACCTGGGATCTGGTAAAAGCTGGAGCGGTCGGGACGTAGGTCTCACGCACTGTGCACTGTACGGCAACCCTGCCCCGTGAGGGCCCAGGGCAGGTGAAACTACCACTTCAACACACCGAGCCCGTCAACAACAAACAAACAAAACAATTTCCAGCTCATTCTTCCGCCCCCTTTTCCCACATTCATTACAGAGCACAGAACTGACTTTCATTTCTCTCTCAGGTCTGCTGATGCTCCCATCATGACCAGTTTGTCTCTGTCCGGCCCGAAAGGGATCCCGCTAGGTGAACAGAGGCCTCTCACGATGAGGTCCCATCCCTCAACAGATTTACTCTCGGAACTCCCCAGAAACCATCCGATATCTGGCTCCCAAATTCTGACCTCCCTCTCGGAACTGCATCTCGACATTCGAGATGACGCTACGGTCACCAGAGCAGCCTCAAACACCTGCAGAGTATTGCTTGATGCCAAGAGCTCGGAAGAAATGCATGTGGGATCGTCATCTACGATTATTGGTTCTATCTTCATCTACCGCACCACTGACGAGATCAGGAGAGGCTCGCTCGATTCCCAACTCCTTATTCGAGGGCGAGGACTACCTGTTCCAACTCTGGTCTGCTGAAGAACACATCGCCCTCATCCATACACAGGCGGGAGAAGGTCTGGGCTGCATACTGGCTGTATGTATGCGTCTTTCAAGGCCAAAGTGACAGCTAGACATGTAGGTACATGTAAGGTACCTACCTACCTTTCCTTGCTTGGGATGGGTGCACAAGGACTATCAACTCCCTCCCTCTGCTTCGAACTTCTCCAAACCCAGTCTTTTCAAACTCTCCGACGCTTGTCGTCTTTATCCTATTCCGTCATCTTGCAGAAATAGGAGATTATTCGTCCGATTCACTAACAGAGTTTTCACATGGGCCTTTTTTTCCAACTTTTGAAGCTCTTGGTTTTCTGAAGCTGCTGTACCCCCACGCGCCCCCATCGAAAAAGAGGCAAAGTTGTTTCTAGTTCTGTTTTTTCGTTTCGTTTTTGAACATTTTCCGTACCTCCCTCCTCCATGCACACACTCCTGACGCGCTTAATTCCTTTATTTTTATTTTTATTACTCATGGTGGTAGTTGGGTCTCTTTTCTGGTCCGAAATGTCTTCGTCAAGTGCCGAGAATAGGAACTCAGGCCATGCATCGTACGTAAAGCGCGGGTTTACCAAGCTTTTGGAGCGGAGCTGGATCTCAGAAAAGGCTCATCCCGTCTGACTTCCCGCCGGTCTCGGAGCTTGGAACCGAGGATCGAGTGAGGGCATCACAAGAGCAGTGGGATTTCATGACACACTGGTCGTAAACGAACACGCACTGTAGACGACCGGCTCGCAATGGTCGAAGGAGATTCCCATAAAGGATGTCGCAATTGAGTCTTGGCAGGGCATGGAACGGTTCCATGTGGGTTCTCCCGTTGCTTGCCGCAGGTCTCCACCTTTCTTTTTCCGACGGCGGGGCCGGACCCCTCCTCGGTGTGCCCCTCACTGCCCCTCTCCTCGGATCTGTCGCTGTTTCATCAGCGGAAAAGATGGAGGGGTAAGGTTGATGAACCACAATAGAGTGGTGGGGCAATTTGAGGATGAATTCCTTCCCTCTCCACACACACACGCGACGACAATTCTATCAGAGGTTTGTATCACCCCGAGAGAACTTCATGAGTGGATTTTACAGGGATTGAATCCATCCAGCGTTGGACAAAAGACACATCGAAACTCAGCTCTCATTTTTAGCCAAACGCTTCGGCAGTTAGAACAGTTGGCTCAACTGCCGTTTGTTTCTGCTGTCACACCTACAGCACACCATATCTCACACTTTTCTAATAACCCGAGCAAGCTGTTGTTCCAGGCTTTCAGGTTACCCCACTTACAAAGAAAAAAAAGACAATGACTTCGGCTCCTGCTACCACTTCTGTTCCCGCCGGTGCCGGGACTGAAATTGCAAGAGAGCGAGCACGCCAGCTAGACCGGGATGATGATCTCGGGCTTTTACGCAATGAGTTCAACATCCCGACAAAGGGACAAATAGGGAGTACCTTGTTACCCGAACGTTCTTTAGGTGTGGCTTGTACTCAATCAACGTTTGACTTATCTGGCTCAAAGACTGACAAAAGTAAACAGCCACCAATGATGAGGACTCCTCAAAGTGCATCTACCTCTGCGGCAACTCCCTAGGCCTCCAGCCCAAACGCACCCAGACTCGTCTGTCTCAGTACCTCTCTACCTGGGCTACTCAGGGCGTACAAGGGCACTTCAAGACATTGGATAACTCTCCCTTACCAACATGGCTTGACGTCGATGAGCGGGCGGCAGAGATGATCGCCCCGATCGTGGGCGGTCTAGTATCCGAAGTTGCTGTGATGCAGACCCTGACTGCCAACCTCCATTTGTTGATGTCTGCGTTCTACAAGCCAGACGCCAACAAGAGACACAAGATCATCTTAGAGAACAAGGCTTTTCCGAGTGATCACTTTGCCGTCGAGACACAACTCCGTCACCACGGCTTAGACGCCGCCAAGTCGATGGTCTTGCTCAAGTCGGAGAATTCAGAGGATAACGTTCTAACCACAGAGGAGATCTACAAGGTAATTGAACAACACAAAGATGACACCGCCTTGTTGCTACTGCCGGGTATCCAGTATTATACTGGCCAGTTATTTGACATCCCAACCATCACCGCCTACGCAAAAGAAAGGGGTATCTTCGTCATCTGGGACCTTGCTCACGCAGTAGGCAATGTTGAACTGAAGCTTCACGACTGGGGCGTTGATGCCGCAGCATGGTGTTCGTACAAATACCTTAATGGTGGACCAGGGTGTATCGGCGGGATGTTTGTCCACGAGCACAACAGCGCTGTGACGAAACTCATCACGGATGAGAGGCCGGAGGAGGGGTATAACCACCGGTTGGCGGGGTGGTGGGGGAATGACAAGAAGAGTCGGTTTGGCATGGAGAACCGGTTCCATCCTGTGAAGGGTGCCGCGGGGTTCCAGTTGAGTAACCCGAGTGTGTTGGACATTACGAGTTTGTGTGCGAGCTTGGAGGTGTTTGAGATGGCGGGTGGGATGGGGAAGCTGAGGGAGAAGAGCTTGAGGGTGACCAAGTTCTTGGAGGAGCAGTTGGAGGCGATGGGGGAGGAGGAGAGGAGGTTGTTTAGGATTATTACGCCTTTAGATCCGAGGCAGAGGGGGGCTCAGCTTAGTTTGGGGTTGGGGAGCGGGTTGTTGGAGGGGGTGATGAGGGAGTTGGAAAGGAGGGGGGTGATTGTTGATGAGAGGAGGCCGGATGTGATTAGGGTGGCCCCGGCGCCGTTGTATAATGGGTTTGAGGATGTTGTTGATTTTGTGGAGGCTTTTGGGGAGGCTTTGAGGGTTGCGAAGAAGGGGGAGAGAGATGTGTTGTGAGGATAACGTGATATACAATAAATAGACTGGTTCCACACCAGAAAGCTTCACTCAGCTGCGGTAATAGTGTATCCTGCCGCTGGACTATGATGCACAGCGTGCAAGAATTGCCATAAAAATTTAGACTTCCGAACGACACACTCGCGCATCCTTGAACACGAACACCGATCGCAAACCATGAAAAAGCCACGGCAAGCTATGAAACGCCATGCAAAGTTCAACCATTGAAATACCGACGAGAACTGTTGAAGAACATCAAAGAACATGCCGACTACTAAGTTTAAGGTCCCTAAGCACTCAACACAATGTACTAATGATTAGGGGCTAGGGCCCAGCGTGGCTTGAGGAATACGAAGGGGCGTTATGGGCTTGATGATAGCGATACGAGGTGACGTTTCCAGTGGCCTCTCCATTTGTATATAAGGGAGTCCGCTCCCAGGCAAGGGACCTGTTTTTTCCCTTTCTTCTTCATCAGACGATTCATCTTCTTTACGCAGGTCTTTTCACCCATCAAGGGACTGACCCATCACAACTAAGACGCCTGATCAAAATATATCCTTACAACATGCCGACCACCAAGTATAAGGTCCCCAAGTGCTTGACACAATGCACCAACACGCCTAATCCCCCTATCAAACATATCGACCATGCTGAGTGGCTTCCGGAGCCAAGATGATATATCGACTATGCTAAAGCATCTCGTCGGCTACGGTAGCCACTTCAGCATCGTTGATAGTTTGATCGGGAGATTAGGTGTAGGTATTAGTTCTCATGTGTCAAGCACTTGGGGACCTTAGGTAATCTTGGTGATCGGCATGTTGTAAAGATATATTTGCATTCATTTAAATGATCTCAATCATCTGAGCCTCTAGGTTATATATCCACTGGACCTGGTAAGCGTCTACCATACCAATCCTTCTGAACCGTCCGTCTGACACCTCTTCGAGCACTAGACCTTCTCCATTCCAGTCCGCGTCCCATTGAAGAATAGCAATAGCTATTCCACCCGTTCTCGGCCTGATATCATCAAAGTAGATGTCTCCAATATGGGTTTGCCTACCCTCCTGATCCACCACCGTCACCTCGAACCTGTCATCCACCCAGCGAACAGAAACCACATCAACAACAGCCGCCTTGACGCGCAGCAAACCATCCGTCACCTCCCCAAACGGCGCCTCCCGAGCTGCCAAACTAACCCAACAATCCACCACCTCCACTTGCTTATAACTCGACACATCCACCATCCTCGTCGCATTATCATAATACACACCCCACTCCACACTCGCCCACGACCACGACGGGGCACGATATTTCGCCGGCCTCGAGCTCTTGGGATCCAGCTCCTTCTCCCTCCCCACCCGCCAAAGCAAATCAGGCACCAGCGACCTCTTCCACAGTCCCGCCAGGTAACACGCATCTCCGGTCGCAAGCGAGAACTGCTCCGCGACGCCGGCGATGGCGGGGAGTTTTTCCCCTTCGTAGGAAAGCCACCGGAGAGTAAAAGAAGCTACGATCTCGGTCCAGGCAACTCTTGCTTCCCATTGTTCGGCGGGTGAGAGCTCGTCTGTTCGGGGGTTAGATGTTGCTGTTGAGAAGGCTAGGATCCGGGGGAGACGGACGCGGCTGGGGCGGCAGAGGGCCTGGCCTATGCTGATGGCTTCGGTTTGGCAGTTGTATTTGAGGGTCTCGGAGTCGAAGGTGAGGGTGCGGAGGGGGAGGACTTGTTCCTGGAGGGTCCAGGCGCGGGTGTCGATTGGTTCGATGGGGAGGCCGGAGGTGGTGCTGTTGGGGGAGTAGGATTGGTGGGTGTCGAGGAGAGAGATGATTCCTGGGGTTTTACTGTTTCTGGGGGAGAAGAATGGGACGCGGGCGGAGGGGGGAAGGGGGGAGCGGGGGTGGGAAAGGAAGCCTTCTCGGGAGGTGGAGGCGGAGGCGGCGATGATGGTGAGGTAGCTGGTGCGGTAGATGCGGCTCATTTGGCAGATTTGGAGGAGTTTGTCGGGGTGGGAGTCTTGGATGATGCAGAGGGCGTCGATCCAGAGGTATTGGTGGTTGAGGGAGTGGGTTACGGTGATGGCGTCGCGGATGGTTTGGGGGAGTTGAGACAGGGGGATGCCGTGGGTGAGGAGGTGGGTGAGGTTGGAGGTGAGGAGTTTGAGGGGTTGGTCGAGGCCCCAGACATAGCTGAGGGTTAGGTAGATGCCTTGCTGCTTGTCGTGGGTGAGGATGAGTTTGGGGTTTTCGGGGTCTGAGCAGTCGATGACGCGGTCTGGGAGGAGGGTGGACGGGTTGGGCTTTTGGCAGGCAGTGTGGAAGTTGACGCAGTTGTTGATGCATTCTCGGGCTAAGAGAAAGCTCTCGGGGGTGCACAGGTTTGTTATTTGTTCACGGGCCGCGAAGTAGATGGCTGCTGGGTCGGTTGGGGTCGTGTAGATGTGGTATAAGTTGGTAACTGCTCTACCATCGATTACGACTCGAACTTCCAGTTGACTCTGGCGGGGGGTCCATGTGTGATTGTCCATGTCGTCAAGGCCTACGAAGACACTGATGGTGCGGCCGCCGGGAGGGTACCTGAGCATTTTGATAAGCCTGTTGAGCTCGCCACACCAAGTACATCCTTGCCGGATGGCTTCTTCCATGGCTTCATAGAGGATATCATAAGTATACATGTCCTCCGGCGTCGTCTTCAGAAGAGACTTCCAGCCATCAGGCGAAAAGATGGTCTTCAGGTCATTTTCGCAGACAAGCGAGGCGGGGTTTATTGGGACATCCATCGAGGTACGTTATAGTTCTTGAAAAAAGAGGAATGTAAAATCATAAACGGTGAAGATTGAAGACAATACCACCTAGTCTTCATTGGCTTGTAGAATACCTCGAGCTGCATTTGAAGGCCAACATCCACGGCCCTATCTGAGGCCTCGTAAGGCTGCCCCACATACCTGCCTAAGACCACCTTGCTATCATGGAGCCTAGGCCTCGCCCCAAGTTACCTTGATTTGATTGGTAGTCCTGGCCCAGAGGAAGCAGCTCCTTCAGCCTTGTCCACCTACTACTCCTTGGACAAAAAAGAGAGACTGTTACTCGCGATACAGACCTCCGAATATAAGGCAGTAAGACGACCATAATCTGACTCTGCTCCTGAGGTTAGGTAAGGTACCTATCTAATTGCCTAGGTAGGTACCTAGGTAAGCTTAGGTAGGTAGGTAGGTATGGGTCCCAAAGAACCTGTAAAGTCACAGGAAGGACCTTCACAAAGGTATTGTTCCTAGACAATCCATTACTCATGTAGCAAAGCATTCGGATCTCCAGCAAAGTAACTGCATCTTCGACAAAGCGATCCTCCCTAAGACAAGGTACCTGGTAGGCAACAAACCTAGGTATCGGAAGGGTGGGAAGTAAGGTGAATGGTTGGTAGTGTGTCCTTCCCTGGTGGAAGGGTGGTTGGGAGAGGTAAGTAAGGAAGGTAGGTAAGTGGTATGGTGATGATCCAGAAAGTAATAAAAATATTTTTCCAGTGGAAATTCTTGGTACATACTTAGTATCTATGATTCTTTTTGTTTGTGATTGTGGTTGTTATTGTGTGGTGGGTTATGGCTTTAGGTCTAGTCTCTTTGTCGTTGTCTTTGTGAGGCGGAGTACATACGGGCTTTGACTACAAGGTAGGCATCTATCTTCGTTACCAGGCTGTAACTGTGCGGAATCGTCATGTTAGGATGCTGCGAGAACAGACTGCAAGCCAATAACCAGATACATGAGGATAGAATAAAACGCTTTGAAGACTGGATTTCTGTCTGTCTCAGGTATACACGACTTAAACAGAGTTCCTTACTGTAGGTGAGAGGTAGTCACTCACAAAGACAACCAACAGAACACACAAAGTTTCCTAGGAAAAAAGTATTAATTTCGATCACCACCCCCACCACACCTCCCACCAGGGGAAGCTATTAGTAAACTAGTCAGTACCTACCAGTCATGTCTCAGACACAACTCCTACAAGACTTACCAAAAGCTATCACTCTCATGCCTCTCACAGCGAGATATAAGATACACAGACACAGCTACCGACTTCAGGCACTCGCAGAGGCCCTTAGCCACATTTGCGCAGACCTCAGTGCGGACCAGAGGACAGGGGACTTTGCAGCCGCAGTCGTAGTAGTACTGGGTGTAAGTACACATGTTGGTTGTTGTGGGTGTGGGGAAGGTGTTGTGAGAGAGGGAGAGAGATGATGTGGTGGTGACTTACTTACCTGTAAATAAGAGATGATGGTGATGATGATAAAATGAAAGTTATATGGGGGATGGAGGCGGGGGTTTATATAGTCTCTGGAACAATGGCGTTCTAGAATATGAGAAAAGCTTTGTTTATTTCCAGTTTCTTTGACTTTGGGTTCTAGAAATAGCAGCATCGAGAAAGACAGATTCGACAATTGCTTTGTTTCTTTTCTTCTAGTGCTGAAGGCGTACAAAAATAGGAGCGTATAGCAGAGTAGGCTGATGAATCTTTTAAGCGTCGTAAATGTCACAAATACAGGTAGGTGCACAGTCATCATCCTATCTCACCTCTTCGGCTACCTACCAGATGCAGGTAGCTAAGAGCTTGACACTTAAAAGTTCAGCCTCCATAGACATACTCGCCTTATATCTACCCTCCCGATAGAAGTGTGTGGTCTTTTTTGAGAGAGCATCAGTACTAGATATTGTGGCTCATTTTCTTGGTACATTCACAGGGCAAAGTACAACCAAAATTCAGGGGAAAAAAAGAGTGTATATTGTTACTATTGTTTCTTCCAAGACTAGGTAACCACGCCCAGCAATTACCATACCTTATTTACCAATTCATTTCCGTCAACGCTCTCAGCTCCCGTGGATTAAGAGGTAAAGAAACAATATAATCAAGATGTGCCTCGTCTCCAGGGCAGGGGGTGGTCAACCGGCGGTTGATAACCCGGGGGCCACGGCAGCGGAAGCCCAAACGGACAAGAAAACACCTCCGGGTAAGCTCAGCAGGACGGGCAGCCCTCCGGCCGCAGGAACAGGTGTGATCAACCTAGTTGCACATCCTGAAGATGGTGTGGTTGTGGTAGTTGGTAGTTGATAGTTTGCTGTGGGAGATTAGTAGAGTGGTGTGTTGTTCAAGTCTTTTGCTGGAAGGCTTGTGGTGACGATAAGAAAGTTGAGGTTGATGATGGGAAGGGGGATGGGTGGTTAAATAGACCAGGATACTAGGAGTGTTTGCGTTGCGTATAATAAGGGTAGTGTTGAGACAATAGCATTATGAAAAGTCATGTTGGGTTAACAATTCTTTTGTTACTTGAAGTAGGCTTTTTTCAACAGCATGATATGCCTGTTCACACATCCTTGATATTGAATCAATTTCAGGTAATTTTAGCAGTCTGTATAGCTCATGATTCCATCTCAGTTACGTAGGTACCTAGGTAAGTAAACAACTTGACATTCTTATGCCGAGTAAACTAGTATCATCATCCAACAAGAAGCATCACTATTTCCAGCTCAACGAGATTCTAATATCTGTCTAAGGTGCATTCAAATCTTTTTAGAGTGTCCCTGGTAACTGAACCAACATCGGCAAGCTTCATATAGACTTGTCGATTTATTTGAATTTGACAATGGAGATAGTGATAGCCGTCTGCCTCTCAAAATAGCTGCTTGGAGAGCTCACACTGATAACGATTCCATCATCGATCATATCCAACTTACCTAGAAAGGCGTATCAGGCCTCCCGGATTACTAGATGGCTTTGTTGTATGCTCCCAATAAAAAGAAACAAGGCCTTGTCAGGCATTCTTTGTTAGAGTCGTTATTTTCGTACTGCTAGTCAAAGAACAAGGCCATAATTCAGAGAATATAAAAAACGAGAACAGAACGGACAAAGAAAGCAACTGCGGACCACTGGTCTAGTCTAATCGACAATCCATTGTCAACTTATTCTCACTCATAGTTCCAAAATTAGGTATATAACCACCCACCCCCTCGCCCATCTCACCACCCCTCTCATCATCATCATCATCTCAATTACCTCAGGCAGGTAAGTATATCCTTTTCTTTCCCCCACCCACCCACCAGAAATACGGCACCATGTGCACCTTCGCCTCCTACTACTGGCGGTGCGGCTGCGACATCAAGGAGGACCCCGTCTGCGTCCACACATGCGGGCACGTCCTCGGTGACCCATGTCCCGACAAAGAGCAGGTGGTCATCTGGAGGTACCTCGCCGCCGAGCGCTGCTACCTCCATCACCTGGAGTGGATGGCCCGCCGTTACGGGAAGAACAGGAGATATATCTAAGATAAGGTAGTGTGTTGCAAGTAAGCTCCCCCCTCTCCCCTGGTGGGAGGTGAGTAAGGGTGATGATCAAACCATAACAAAAATAATAAATTCTTTTTCTTGATGAAATATTCTGTGCGAGAACTGTGTGCTTTGTGTTGTGAACGAAACTGTGACTGTCTTGTCAAAAACTGACTGCCCTGTCTAAAAAGAGGATTGGATCATCTGGTTAAGCCAGTCTCCGATTGCTTGTCTAGGGGATAGTTACCTACTTACCCACCACTCGTGACCCGTGGAAGGTCCCCCAACGCCCTCTATTTGATGGTTGTTGGCAAAAATCCAAGGAAACGGGAAGGAGAAAAAAGAAAAATCATTAAAGAATCAAAAACATACATCAGGGAGTCCCTAATAGTTACCCACATAAGTACTAGTCCGGCCCTTATATAGCATCACTGCGAGGATGGGCAACTCTAAAAAGGCATGGCAGGTACAAACTTTTTATACCTACCGTAATGAAATGAAGGTGCATAAAGAGTTTATACTCTGCTTTTAATTTTCTAATTATATCAACAGAAAAATTTAGCAGGGCGGTGAGATTCCTGGAACGGCAATCGGTTAATGTCACCCTTTAGTTCAGTGTAGTGTGGCTAGCCTATCATGTGATTATAAATGTATAAGGGTAAGAGAATTCTCTGTATAATGTGGCTGTTTCCAGGGCCAGAGGGTTCAACGGCGTCACGAAAGGTGTACGAGAATGTTATCTTGCGAATTCCTTGACGGAAGCCTTGAAGCAATCGTGCGCCAACATCTTATAGCCCTTCCGGAACTAATCCTCTCCTCCTCTTCGGCTCACTGAATGAGGTGCCTGGAGTCACCGCTTGCTGCTCGGCATTGCTCGACAGGCTGCCCCGCTCGTCAGGTATAGAAGCGCACCTGGCATCTGACCGCATCAAATTACCTAAATTCTGGGAAAGCCCAGTCGCCTCGGAAAGCGGCGGGACATCAAGGTCCAAATTCGACGGCAGCTGGTCGATGGCAGAGCAGATGTCCTCGAAATGCTTGGGCATCCATATATCGTAGACGTTCTTCGTGAATCGATATGCCGTCCACTTGTGCTGTCCGTCAACCGCGGTGATGTCGAAACTGTGGATCGGATGGCAGTAGTACTTGATGTCTTCCCCAGCTATTACCGGGTAGTGGCCGTAGATCCGGACCGAGGCATGGTTATGCGAGACAGAAAAGGCAAGGATCTTCTGGTTGACCTTATCCTCGCAATTGACAGCACGGAAGAGCTCGACGATGCCCCGTACCGCAAGGGTCATGCTGTGGGCGTTCTGCCGGTCTGCGATGTCGAGCCCAGCGGCGCCGCACTTCACCTCGCAGGTCAGGAACGGGAAGTACATGTAATACGTGGCCATGAAGAAAGACTGATCTCCGGCGATGAAGTCGCCAATGAACGGTGACAACTTGGCGAGCTGGTCCTCGGTGAACGCATTTCGCCTGAACCCGACAGAGTAGTCAGGCTGAGGACGGGTGCCGGTGAGCGGAATCGAGTTGTTCCACCCTTCGTTGACGCTCTCAACAAGGTGTTTATATTTCTTGTTCCGGAGCATGAGCGATTCCGCCGAAGGAACAATAAGTCTTGAGATGTCTTGAATGATCCTCGCCTCATTCTTATTCCTGAGGTTGCGACAGGTATGCACGAAGATATCGTCGTCGAAAAGCGTCTCCTTGGGGACTGGTTGATCGCCACTGAGGAGGTCCCTGACAAGATGCTTGCTCGCATTTGTGATACCAAGCTCAGAAATGTCCATATATGAGCCCTTGGTCTCGAGTAGGAGCGGGTACCGCACGTCCCTATACGGCGCACTCTTCTCCTCCCTCGGCTTCTGGTCACTGGGTGTCGTGGATGTGGCAGAGAGTGACCGCTTCCGCAGACTGGGCGAGTATTTCTTCCGTGCAAGTAGACGGTCCATGGTCAAGTCTGTCTCCGAGGTCTCTTCCGGCCAGTCATGCTCCTCTGGCCAACGCCCCTCCTTCACCCAGAAAGCAACTGGGCTGGTGTGTTTGTAGGCGCCGCTGCCAATCGCTGGCTCGCTAAACGCGTGTTCAGTAGGGCGTGACGGTGATGTCCGTGGTCGCTTCGGGTCCGGGTCTGGGTCTGCGTCGAATGTGTGTTCGATTGAGTGCTTGCGCTTGTGCCCTTTGCTCTGGATAGGCGCTGGTTGTTCCTATGGATCCCATGGCCTTACTTAGCTTATGGACCATATAATATAAAAGAGAGAGGGCATACTTGCGGGGCCGGCGCCTCACTGCGTGTAGTTAGACGTAGATCGCGTTTGGCGCACTGGGGTAGATTTTCTGCAATCATCAGCGGGAGATGTCTTTTGGCGCTGCGAAGAACAAGTACCTTGATTATTTGACGTCGGCGATGGGAGCGCCCTTTGGGCCGCTGTTTGGGCCCGAGTGTGGGCCATGGCAATGAGAACGGGGGGGGGCGAGGTCCTGATTATGTGTCTGGAGGAAAAGGTCTCGAGATGCAGTGACGTGTGAGGAATGGATGGCTGTGAGTGCACAGGGAGGGAATGCCAATCGTGCATCGTGCTCCACAGTTTCCATCCAATGGACGGACCACATCTCTTTCTTGTCAAGTCTGTTCAGTGGGCCCCAGAGGACCCACAGGACCCACAAGCCGCATTGGCTACTTCCAAGTATTTGTGGGCCCATTTTGACAGTGAAGAAGGTTGCATTATATCCAATGTCGTTTTCAGCACTCTGTAGGTATCCAGATTCTACTCCGTAGGTGTCGAGTTAAGAGCAAGTAGCTGAACTGGAAGTTTCAAGAAATCCAAGGGGCTACACATATTAACCCTAACCCTCTCTCGATACACAACTTTAAGCTCTGCTCTCAAGCAAACGGGTTAATCCACGCAGGCAACGTCCTCATCCTATCAGCAAGCGCATCAATATCATCAATCAGATCCCTCATCCTCTGCTTGTCGGCCAGTGTATCGCCACTATCACCAGGCTGGTCCTCCGCCGCCCTCCGCCGCCCGTCATCCGCCCACGCCTCCTGAAGTACCGGCAAAAACTCATTAATCACCTTCATCGTTTTCGCCTGCCCGAGGTAGAACTTGCTGTTCATGAACTCGTTCCACCGGCGGCGCAGATCCTGGTGCTGCCAGGCGTCGTATTGGACGTTGTTCACGACTCGTCGGTGGGAAGGGAGGGCGTTTTCAATGGCCTCGAACATGTTGCCTACGCGGTCTTTTTGAGCGCGGAAGTGGGAGCGGATGGTGAAGTCGTTGTGGTAATTGATGGAGCCGACGAGGTTGCGCATGGCTTTGAGGATGGCTCTGGCTTCTGTGACACCTTTGCCGATGTTGGTGTTCCATCGTCTTGTGCTCACGATATTGGCCTCTCGTCCCCAAGTCTGTGGGTGAGGTTGACATCGAGTCAGCGGTCGAAGAGTCTGTCTTGGATTTCGAGGGGAATACTGACCTTTGCCTTGACTGGGACGTTGAGGTAGTGCTCCAGGACGACCAGTTCGTTACTAAATCTGCTGCTGGTCGGGTAGGTGTCGGCTATGTGGTCTGCCGGCGTCGCTGTCTCGCCGTTGATGGCGAACCCAGGGACTGACCAAAGCTCCTTGAAGTATTCACAGAACGTCACCTTCTTTCGGGCGCCGTTGCCGTCAAGCTGATTAGGGTTGGGGTGCAGGAAGGTTTTGCCAAAGATATCTCGGTCGAGCTCTTCCAAAAACATACCAGGGAGCTGGAACTCGAGAATGTGCTCCGTATCGTACTGGATCCCAGTCACGCGGTTCTGAAGCGGCGCCCCGAATTCATAGTTTCCGCAGATGTCGGGCTCATCAAAACCATAGGCGTCTGCGTCCTAGAAACGAGAGCGGATAAAGACGTTCCTCGTCAGCAACAGCAACGACACGCTTATCAATAGAGGTCTTGTCATGGAAAACTGGCAAGATTCACGTACCGGCAATAGGCCCCCGCTTGGGAAGTCACTTTCTATGTTGATACCGCATAGCTTCGATTCTTTCTTCCCTCGTTTTTCTAGGCCGTCGCGAGCCAGGATACGGCCTTCGATTGTTGAGTTGAAGAGCTCAAAGTCAACCTCTTGTGGCATCGGAGCGAGTTGACGTCTCTTCTTTCTATCAACATAGTCGTCTTCGTTGGTGAGATACTTGTCGTTATCCCAGTCCGGCTTGATGGTCTTGCAATCCGTTCCTTCATTGTCCCCGCTCTCTTCACTAGGACAAAAGTACTTTCCAACAGGAATGCGGAATGCCGGGCCATAGACACCAGCCCGCTTAGACAGGGCCCTCTTCTCAAGAGTACGGTTGTGCACGACCCGCTCGTTCAGACCAATGTTGGACTCAAGCAACTGAATGCCTCGCCTTCTGGTTGGCGGACCACCAAGAGCAGGACAAGTCCCGCCGTTGATTATGGCTTTCTCCCAAGGGCCGGCAATATTGAACTGAGGGGACTTCCACTTGAAGAACTGGGCCTGGGCGTAGAGAGAGGCGCCAACATCCATGCCGTAGGTGAAGGGGCAGTTTCCTTTGGTACTGGACCCGGCCCCCATCTTCACCCGAACCAAACCTTCGCCTACCACGCTAGCTACGCCAGGGTCTACGTCCCATCGATCATGAAACCGTACGCCAAACTCAACGGCCGCCTTCAGTTTGGCAGTCACGTCCCCTTGAACGGTGACGCCTGCAAAGAACTCGGGCTTAGACAACCCGTTAAAGTTACCAGAGTCATCCAAGTCCGCTCCGTTACCGATCTCCTTGGGCTTGAACTGGGATTGGCCGTCGTCTGGAATTGTCTGACGGACCTCCCAGCTTGCGATGCTGATCTTGGTCTCAAAGGTTGCTGCCACGGCGAGAGAAGCGTCGAGAGAGCCGCTGACATGAACGTTTGGCCCGATGGTAACAATGCCGGGTATGTGGAACGTTGCTCCTGGGAAAGGAAGGTCGAGGATGGTTTGCTCTTTCTGGTAAAAGACCTTCGCCATGGCTTCGAGGGTGAACGTGGCGGTTACTTCTCCTTCGTTGTAGAAGGTTAGGTACGACTTGCTTATGTCGAGCGGGGCGACCATGCTGGTTACTATCAGCGTGAAGCCAAAGCTTGTGGCTACTTTCATGCGGGTGAGGGCCGAGGCTGTGATGTGCCCCTCATAGCCGATGTTGTCTCGAACACATGACCAACTTTCGTCGACGATTTTGGCGGTGAACGTCTCGTCGATGCTGTGGGTGAACTCCCGCTTGATCTCGGGCTTCACCATGCGGGATAGCCAGTCGATGATGGTGGATCCGAACCAGCGCTCTTGGAGATGGCGAGGGGATAGGGCGCCAAAGTGGTAATCATCGCGGAATTCTTCTTCCAGCCAGCGGACGTGATTGCCGCCGACATCGTCGAGGGAGCGTTTGCTCTTGCGCTTTTTGGTTGTGGCTGCTGCTACGACTTCGTTCCAGTAGTTGTCTTGGTTGCTGAAGTCGATGCGCATTTGCGTGTCGCCCAGACTTCGGGGGGCACGGCGGAACTCATAGTCAAAGGTCAGGTCGTAGACCACGACCCCTTCCTTTGACCTCAGATGCGAGAGATGGCGCGGTAGTAGTCGAGAATGATTATGCGCCGCTGAAGGGACCATCGACTTTGCAACAGCGTATTTGCCTGGCCCGCACCCGGGGGGCATCTGAAGGATTGTTCCTGGAACCCCCTGGCCGAGATGTATCTTGTGGCAGTTGCTATCTTCGGATGAGTCTGTGCAAACCATCTGGACGGTCTGCTCGTCTTCGCTAACAGCGTCATTGCAGTTGAAGACATCCCAGTGCGAGCCATCTCGCTTGTCCAAGGATATCTGGATTTCCTCCGGGGACGTTAGAACCACGAACTGAAAGGCGGCGTCGTTTGGGTTCTCATCACGGCCGCTGCTTGCCGATTTCTTGTCAACGTTGAGGTCAAACTCTGTGTCGATGTTGTCTCCGGAAGGGGGCTTCTCAAACAGGTTTTTCAGGGGTACTGGTAGGAACAGTCTCTGACCTGGGATGGGCTCGCAACAGAAGACACGAACCCGCTCCAGTTTCCAGCCGCAGGTGTCGCCAGCTCCGAAATAGCTGTCGGTCAGTTGTACCGCCTTTACGTCAGGACAGTGGTTGTCGAAACAGCTCCCAGGCTTTCCATACCAGTTACAATTGTGCCACTTCTTGTAGTCCTCCTTGGGGCAGCAATACCGCTTCAACGTATCGGTCTCAATCACCTCTAAGAGATCTGACAATGCCTCACCCACCATTTCTGCTAGTGGCGTAGGCTTGCCGACTAAATCGAGAATGGCTTGAGCAACATCGGCGAGCGCAGAGAGGACAGTGCCTGAGAAAGTCATGGGAACATCTCCACTATTGCAGGACTTGCCCATTCCCGCCCAGTAGCACTGATTCTCCTCGGCCAGGGGGCTTTTGCAACAGTAGGCTTTGTTGCCATCACTGCAATAGCCGCCGCCGCTACCCCATCTGTTCATTTGCAGCATCACCTCGTCGTCGTGGCAGTGTCCATTGCACCAAATAGGGTTACCCCTCCAGTGGCACGTCGAAGGGTCTGGCGCCCCTGAGAGGGGGCAGCAGAGCTGTGACTTCTTGTCATCTGTCCCACAGTTCTGCTCTGACATTAGGGTAAACCCAGGGTCACACTTTCCGTCACAGCCAGTGACATAACAATTTGGGACCGAGGCGTTATCCCAACTTTTCCCCTTCTCCGGACCCAGAGACCCAAGCTTCTTGGGAGAAATGACGGCTTGAAGCGCGCTGAGCTGGTCGTCGTCTTGGTCAACGGCCCAGATCAGATAGCCGCCCAAACCAAGGTCATGGGCGAGCTCTTTCTTTTGCTTGAAGGTGTCGACATCGTCATAAGACACCCATTGGTCGCGGCCATATGTGATGTACTTGACTTCAGCCTTTTTGTCGTGGAATGGCTTCAGACGGTCCTTTTTGATGATTTCTTGAATCTCTCGGTAACTCAGTATTCCCGACTCTCCGCTGCAGCCACCTTTTGTGGCACCGCCCTTGAATTTGCATCCGGGTTTGTTGCAAGCTGGGTCTTCAAGCTGAAAACTGCGGCCGTAGAAACCGAGGCCGAGATTGAGCTTTCTGGCGGGCACGTTGTTGCGCCAGAAGAGATCAAAGGCCCGTTTGATCTCGGTCACGTTGCTGTGGCCGTATATGTTGTTGCCAATGGGGTTTTCACGATCCCATACACCATGAAGACTGGATAGACGAGGTCAGTGTTCATCCTTGTTGAACACGTGTGATGCACTTCAGGATATATCTCGATGACTCACTCGTAGGACATGACATTGATGAAGTCAACATAGTTAACCGCCTTGAGATCAAAGTGTCTCAAATACCAATAGCTTGTAGGTGCGGTGAAAGACACGATATACTTCACTGGCTGCTTTTTGTTCTCGTCATCTAACTGCTTGAGGAATTTGGTGAAGTTCTCGCCGTCTTCAGGGATACCACCCCGGTCAGGCGCGCCTGGGTACTCCTGACATCAAATTGTTAGTCTCCTTCGCACATGAGGGACATGGGGAGACCTCTCACCCAGTCGAAGTCGACACCGTCAAACGCGTATTGACGCATAAAGGCAAAGAGATTTTTGATGAATTTGGCTCGGTTAGCCTGGGTGCTGACCATATTGCTAAAGACCTTCTGAGTAGGGCCTGGATCGTTGTAGGTCCATCCGCCGATGGCAATGACCGTCTTGAGGGCTGGGTTCTTTTGCTTGACGTTGGTGAAATCGGAAAAGAGACGGAACGGCAAGCCGTCCATGCCCGCAACGCTGAAGTCACCTGGTGTGATGTACCCAAAAGAGAAATACAGATGTGTAAGTGATTTGACTGGGATTTGATCAAAGCCCTTCAAAACAAGTCAGTCAAGCAACTTAGCTATCATTTTGGAAACAGAAACTCACCATTCCCTGGCACACACTATCATGTCTCCAGGCTTCATAGTAGCCAATGACCTTATCCTGGCCTCCTGACTTGTCTTTGGGACCTGGCTGGTCACAATTGGACTGGCAGCCAGTCGGTCCGTCTTTATCGTCGCCTTTCCCCTTTGCACAGAAGTCTGCCTCCATACCGCAGAACCCCCATCTACTACAGCAGACATTCAGAGGGCATTTCTTCCCCGGGACTGCAGCGTTGACACCACACTCGGCTTTGGCGTGGCAGTTTGACCAACAGACATCGTTGGGGCTCGTGCCGGACTTGCCGCAGTACTTCTCTCCATAATTGCAGGAGAGAGTCGCTTTGGGGCAGCAGGCGCCGTTTCTGCAGGGCCTGTCAGGGGCACAGGAGTAGTCATCACCGCCGACAACTTGTCTCCCGAGAAGGAGGGATTTGGCTTCGCTGCTGGCCTCGTATTCCTGCTCTGCTGGCAGGCAAAAAGGGAGGTTCTCATTCAGATCTTGGCGGATTTTGGCTGAGTAGTCAAAGAACCTGGAGTTCATCTTTAACATTTTGGGTCTTGAACAGACATAAGAGGAAGAATCTTACGCACCCTATGGCGTTGCGACAGGTGGCTTGAGGGCTGCTCAACTCGGGATAAGCATGTTCATCGTGAAACTTGTTGATGTGTGGAAAGGCTAATACATTTGAGGCGATTGAAACAGAGAGGACAATTCGGAGCACAAAATAAATCATTTTGATTCTTCCGGATGGGATTCTGGACACTTGGAAGCCATCAGAACACACGCTCATCTGGCGGGGCGCGATTGTACGGTCTTAAGTGGTTCGAAAGAGTACACCCACCACCGCGATACCTCTGGGCTGTCTGTCCTCCTCACTTGGGTCAGGAAGTGTCCAAGCATATTTGATACTGTCCGGGTTACCTCTCTTGGCCTCGGCCCCTTTTCCTCTCCTCTCCCCTTCAATCCCCCCACCCCCTTGACACCCCTCCGGTCACCATCCTAGACACTAAAAGTGCGCGAACCATTCCAAGACCGACAAGGCTTACAGTCAGTCACCATGAGCCGTGTCCAACGCAAATCTGTCGAGCAACCACCATGTTCAGCCTGGATCATGAGTTCATTAAACCGTACGCCGGTCAGAAATGTCTCAACCAGGCTATGGTATCACGGCTGTTGTGTAAGATGAGCAAAATTTCATATTTTTCGCTCAGCGAGACAGAAGACCCCCTATTCCCTACATCAATCATGCAGATGTGGTGGGTGGTCGGATATAGCCGGAAGAGATTATCAGCCCGTTTTGAGGCTCCAAACCGCATATAAGCTGGTCACGCTCATCATAGTCACCTAGTAGTCTCAATATGCTGACCTCCTACATTCCTGCAGGTACAGATTGTCGATATGAATGAATGCGAATGTGTGAGACAGCCTCGGACTTGTGCTATCTAGCCTGACCGGTACTTACAAGGTCTCCAGCTTTCATTGTTCATGATCTCTTCAACATGAGAGAGCCGTTGTCCGCTCAGTCCGACGGGGCTGGTCATCTTTGGAAGTCAACGCAAAATGTTGTTCCTCAAACACTCCTTGTGCTCGCCGGTTCGGCACACTTTTGCTTACCTGGGGCGTTTACTCGTTTTATACCAGATATCTTGTGTTCTAGCCATTCAATTTGTCTACGAGGCAGCCATCAGTGAAGAACTCAGCAGTGGTTGCTCGCAAGCGTTGTTGGCAGATGTCGCATGCGACCCGGTAGTGAGAAACTTCCGTCCTGGCTTCTTCTACTCACCGGATACTCTCGCCAGATCATGCACCTCGAGTTGTGAAAGCGCTCTTGTCTCCTACCACAACTCTGTCAAATCAGCATGTGGAAGTGAGACCATAGTTGGGTCCTTTGATCTGAACTCTTCAGCTCTGATCGTGCCTGGAACGTATCAATATCTCTTCAAGTCGATTTGCTTGAAGGACGGCAGTCGGTATTGCAACAATGTTGCTGCTATGGCGGCTTTCATCGCCGACCCTGGAGGTAGCTATGACCACTGCCCCGTATTGCCTCTGCAATATCTAGAAACTAACGGACTGACTTTATCTTGCTCAATACCTAGGCAGTATGTTCAATTACCTGGACAGCGTTGCAAATGGCACCGCTCCACCGAACAGCTGCGACTCCTGCCTGGTTGAGATATTGCGCCTCAAAGCAGGTTCGCCATACTTTGACGGCCCGGCTGTGGCCAGTCTCTCCATGTACCAGTCTTTGACTTCCAGTTGTAAAGTGTCTGGACGACCTCTTTCAACAAGCACTCTCGGGTTCTACACGTAAGTGCTCCCTTACCGGATTCTTAACCAGTTTGGAGAGGTGTCTAGTATCACTAAAGCTCTCTTCTAGCCAAGAGCCCATAGTCACGTCAACACCCTGTGCGGGAAAGACATATGTGATTCGGCCATCAGATAACTGCTATAGCATCTCACTATCCCAAAGAGTCGGAACAGCGTGGCTTCTAACCGAGAACAACTTGCCCGCGTATTGTGATCGGTTTCCAACTTCCGGCAGCTTGTGTATTGCGAATACCTGCAATGTCTACACTGTGAAGCCTAATGACACCTGCAACTCGATTTCTCAAAGCGCAAACATCACTACCACTCAGTTGCTTGCTTGGAACCCAGTATGTTATCCTTTGGCACCATGTATGGTATTTCTTTGGCTAAGCAGCAAGTAGGTTCTCGACTCTGGATGCTATAACCTCAGCCGAATGAACGGAACACAGCTATGCATCTCGGCCCCCGGAGAAGACTTTGTGCCGCCGGAAACTACAAATCTTGCCCCAATCACTCCCACAACAGCAGCCCCTATTCCTAGCAACACTGCTGCAGGCTCAAATGGTTATTGTGGGAAATGGTACAACGTTCAGATCGGTGACTATTGTAATCTCTTGACACTGAAGTTTGCCATATCTCTCGTGGACTTTATCTTTCTCAATCCCATGGTCAACGAGAATTGTACCAATCTCTTCGCGCAAGAGAGCTACTGTGTTCAGCCAGTTGGAGACAGTAAGTCTACACCTTTGATGCTTTCTCTTGTTCTTCGGAGGGAGACTGATTCTCACTGTCAAACAGTCAACACATACTCCGGCCGTCCGGGGTACATGACAATGACCCCCGGCCCTTCTATCCCACACACAGCATTCTCAAACCTCCCATCCGCCACCGCAAAGCCCTACTCAAGACTGTACACCCCAGTACCCCTAGCAAGCAACACACGAGACGACTGTGCCCAGTACTTCTCCGGAACTGACTATCAGTTCAACCTCACTGGGACCAAATGGCGCAACAACTGCGAGTTCGTCATCCAAGTCTACAACGTAGACCCCGAATCCTTCGGGGTCTGGAACGGTCTCGACATAACCTCCCCCGACTGCTCCTTCAAGCCCGGTCTGCGCTACTGCGGGAGCTGGTACCTCGAAAAAGACGAACCACCTCAACCCGTTGTTCCCACCACTACCTCAGGAGCGCCCTCATCAACCACCCAGACAGGTCCCACTGCCCCCGCTCCAACTCATTCCGGTCAGCCCACCTCCTGTGATACCTGGCACGTAGTTGTTTCAGAAGACACCTGCACCACAGTCGCAACCAAAGCCGGGATCACCCTCGCTCAGTTCCTATCTTTCAACCCCGCTGTTAGCGCAGACTGCTCGCAGAACTTCTGGCTGGGATATGCTTACTGTGTTCATGTTGCTTCCTCGTCTTCTTCTTCCAAGGCTACTACGCCTTCTAGTACAAGGTCAACGTCTACCGCCTCTAGAGCAACTAGTACAAGGGCAACATCTACCACTTCTAGAGCTGCGAGTACAAGGTCAACATCGACCTCCAGTAGCAGTCCAACACCCACACGCCCCCCAGCGGAGTACATGCAGCCAGGAATCGCCCCGAACTGCACCAAATACGACAGGGCCAAATCAGGCGACTACTGCGCCTTGCTTGCTGAAAGGAACTCGATTACACTGGCTCAGCTTGCCCGGTGGAACCCAGTCTTGGGTGCGAATGGTGCTGATTGCGCAACAAAGTTCTGGTTGGATTACTACTATTGTGTCAGGGCCTAGTCTTATTAAAGTAGAAAGGATTTACTTACTCCTTCTTTCGTTCTTGTTGTTGCCTGGAGAATGGTCTCAAGGTTTGAAAGAGTGTCGTCGTATTAGCCTTCTGAATACATACCTACCTAGGTACCTATATCTGCCCCTGAATCACGAGGTGAACGGAATGAGCCAATGATATAAAGTGACAGCCAACTTTTGGCTTAAGCAACCTCAGAACATGAGACTTACAACTTATTTCCCCACACTGAATGATAGTCCAAGCCATTTAACATCTGCTAAAATATAAAAATTGGGGCTAGAAAGGTAGGTAGTTAAACTACCTGTTCTGTGCATTAATCAAGCCACTGCTCTTCCGCATCCCCAGTGGCCTCACGGAAAAGATTCAGAATCCTCTCACTAGGTCGCCAGCTGCCCACTCGCCAATCCAAACGACGACTTCCACCCGGCAAAGTACTGTACCCGACTCCCCACAACCACTGCTCACGAGGTGGCCGCCGCGAACTACCCCTCAGACAAGCCGGCATATACCTCTCAACCTCCCCTCGGTCAACCCGGCCACCCTCCTCCTCTCCCGGGTCCCAACGTAGCATAAAAAACAACTCCGCGTCTTCTACCACCGGCATCCTTCCCAGCGCTTTCGCAAACGCCTCCAACACTCCTTCCACTGCGTCATCGATTGGTACAATGCGAAACACATTCGGCGCCACGTTTTCGTACCTCCCCCCTTCCTCATCCCACACCTCATCCCAGTGTTCATCCGCCTCGTTATCTCCCAGCGGAGGGTAATGATCCTTAGTAATGCGGTATCCGACTTCTCTTCCTCCGGCTCCGTCCCCCACGCCTTGAAAATACCAAGTCCCCGTCGGTGTAGCAGTCATTAACTCAACGCTCAGCTTCTTCAACCTCGGCCAGATTGGCAACGGTGACCCATCGACGGCCGGATCGCAATCCGGCATCAACATGGCTGTCTTCAAGGACTGTGAGCCATCCGGTGATATCGTTGGTGGCCAGAAAACCGTGGAGTCCCCATACAGACAAACATCAAACCTTTCCGCACCCTGAGACATCACCCTCAACGCCGAACTAACCGGATCATAGTCAAAGTTTGGTACCACCAAATCCGGAAGAGCTCTCCGTTGATCACAACAGGTATACCTCCCAGGCAGCCGCATCTTAACCTCCCTCAACCCTTCAAACATCCCCAACCGGCCAAAAACCGCCTTCCCAAACCCATGTCTGGAATCCCGCCTCGGTCCCTCCCACGGACGAGTAAAATGATCCAGCACCGGCGCCCCATCAAAAGCATAAGGCAACCGTTCATGCCTGTCCTGACACTCAATCGCCTCACACCTAGGCATCTTAACAAGCAAAGCAACAACAACCGAAAGCTCAACCGGGCGCTGATACCGGCAACAGTCATCACTCGCGTACAACCCCCGCGAGTTCTCCACCGTGACACCAACCACCAACCTCCGTACACACCTGATCATCGGAAGCTCCTCCGGCAAAAGCAACTTCAACCGCCACGAGTGATACCGCCTATGATCACAAAACTGAAGATTATTATCCCCCTGCGTCGGCTGGGATATTTCCAGCGTAATCCGTAGATCATCACCACCATCACCCAGTCCCTCCTCAATCCGCTTCAACGCCTCAAACACCCCTTTGATCCGCCTGGTAAATAAAACGTCATTGGCATGTCCTTCCTCCGCCGTCTCCCGGCACCGTAAAGGCTCCTCCTCTGTGTCACGGAGTACCGGGAAGTCAAAGTTAACGAGTACATGCCGGAGAAGCCGGGCACGGTGCCGCGTGATATACCGAGCCCTCAACACCTCGAGGTCATCATCCGAGTTGATCGTGATTTCCCGAGGCCAAGTCGCCTCTTCAACAAATACCTGCAAGTCGCGCGATACCGTGAGCAAGTTTCCCCGCGTATTGGCGTCTGAGAAGTAGACGATGCGTTGGAGGAGTTCGGCTGGTAATGATGTCCGAGTCGTCGACATTGTAGGTAAAGAAGAGCTTTCTCTAGCGGACTTTCGAAAATAAATAACTAGGCCCTCCGGAAACGCTAGCCTCTATCCAAATTTGTTTATGCACAAGGGTTTCTTCTCTAGGAACCGTGTCGGTGCGGTTTTGATTGATAAGGAAAAGCAGAAGACAACAGAGTTTAGAGTTGATGAGTATGTACCTTGGTAATGTGCTCCTGGGTTCGCATACTTGGAAATACGCTGTTCGGAGTAGTAGGTCACACTGGAATGAATGCGCTGGATAAACCGGCACCACTCTGCCGGCGCGTGTTGTGCCTACCCGTCATCTGAGACATGTAACGTTTCTTCGATAACAGCTTACTCTTGTCTACACATGAAAGCCGCTCAACCTTGCAAGAACACACACCCACACCACACCCCGAGAAATGTTTGTGACTCGAAAGCCTACTGTAATGTTAAATTATATCTTGATTTATAACACCCACCTCCCCCTGTGTATATATGCCGCCATATTATGCTAGCCATGTCTGTCCTGTCTCCCAAACAGGCCTCTAAATGTCCAAAGCCGACCCCCACCCTTCTAACATCTGCTGTAATCATCTTCTTGAATGCCTCAACCGAAGTTCAATGACTCCCTCGCTGATGGAAAAAAACAGCCAATAACAACACAAAACCACCCAGCAACCATATCCTTTACCAAAACACCAAAACCCATGCCCAGCTATGCAGAATACCCATCCCGAAACTCCCCTCTCCCAATCAAATCTTACACGGTCAGAGCTTGCTCCTAACAGCCTCTAATCGATACTTCACATCCTTCAGCGCCTTCGTCACCGGCTTCCAGTCATCAAACTGCCTCACCAGCTCCTGCGTCTCCTCACTCAAGTCCGTCTTGACAAAATTCTCCTCCAGCAGTCCTCTCATGATCCACGGTAGGTGATATGGATTCGGATTCACCAGCGCGCCGCCAGCCCGACGGAGTTCACAAGGCGGATTGCTCCCCGAAACATCTGTCGTCTCCAGGGTGTGACAGACAGCCAGGTCGTAAACCTGCTCGTCGTCATACAGCCTCGAGTGGCCCTCCCCAGAGTATAAACTGCCTGCTAGCGGGGTTGAGAGCTCCCGGACGAGGCCGTGGTCCGAAACCCCCAGATTGCGGAGCTTGAGCGCAAAGCCCACTAGGTGAGCAATAAAATCAGGGGCGTGGATCCGACCGTCGATGAAAGCCGCCCGGAAAATGTATGGGTGGTGAACAGGAGCGTAAATCGCTGACTCCATCGGAACAAGCTGATCATCGATGCTCCCCACAAACGTGATCCTCGCCCCATACCCCAGACAAACCTTTATCGCCGCCTCCAGCCTCTGACTGACCTCGCTCTTCGGATCGCCAAACGCCCAAAGCTCACCCGCCGAGCCCATCAGATACCCCATCGACGTCCGGTAATCCGGGAAAGGACCAAGAGAAACACCGGCCATGGCACAAACACCCACTTTGGCCTTATTTACTACACCCATCTCAATCAACTTGGCCAGCAACATAAGACTAACTGGTACACCTTGAGAATGGCACCCAATGAGAATCAGATCGGCCGATCTGATCTGGTCGATCCAGTTGAGCAGCAAGTTCCAAAGATTCTCTACCCGTTCCCCGATTTTGCCTTCGCCTTCCAAGGCAACTTTCTCGATCTCGCAGTCCTCACAGCCGTGATTGTCCGCCCATCGCCTGATGGCGTCGGCGGTGTGATTAGCGAACTTGATGGACGTGCCTGTCGGCTGCCCGATCACCGTCCTCAGATAATTCGCTGGAAAGAGCCCGTGGACGCCAATAGCGATGGCCTTTTTGATCTTGGGTAGGTCCTTCGAGATGTATACATGCTTGTTGGAAGGTGCTTGACTTCCCCGCAGCAAGATACGGGTAATCTGTTTGACAATCGAGGGATTCTCCTTGAGCTTATAGGTGCTGTGGAAAGAGGGCAGCACGAGGTTGGGGACAGCGGCTTTTGCGGAAGTGGTTGGGGTCTTTGGCGCCGTGCCTTTGGCAGCAGCTTCTGCTGCTTTGGGAGTGCCAGGACGGATGGGGGTTGTGTCGTCGATTTCCATCGACTCTGGACGGTCCCTCTTGGACCTTCTAATGGATGCTGCCTTGGAGGGCGCGATGGCTGAAGCCTTAACTGCTTCTTCCTTCTTTCCAGACTTGACCGAGCTAACCTTTGCTGGCTCTTCTTTTTTACCAGATTTGATGTGATCCTCCTTCGGCGGAGAGCCTTTGAACTCCATCGACTTGGCCCTTTTTGGGCGATGCTCCGAGCTTTCACCCATCACCGCGAGCTGCCCTTCATCCTCAGCCGGCTTCTTACCGGATGTAGATCCTGACTGTCGAGACCAAAAGGCCCATGTCGATCCTGTTCTCGGGGCGGACTCTGATGCTGTTGTAGAACTTGTATCTTCGCTTTGCGGGGCATCTTGCATAACGACATCCTCAGGTTCCTTTACAGTGACTATTGTAGTGTCTGATTTCGGTCCCCCGGCTGCAGATTGGTCCGTTGTAGGAACCGAAGCATCTTGCACTGGCTCTGAAGAGGCTGGTGCGCTCTTTCCTGTTCCCCAACCCCAAATCCAAGATCCGTACCCCCCACCTGCGGCTGGTGGTGGTTGATTCTCCTGTCCGGCTTGTTCCCTTGGAACCTCCGTCGTTTCCGGTACCGATTGCTCTTGCGTGTTCTGAGAGATGGCCTCCTGTATCTTGCTCTCTGGTGCCTGGTTGCTGAGAGGTCCTAAGGTTCCTGTTGCTTGTGTGACCAACTCCTCTGTGAGCTTTGTTTGTGAGGCTGGTGCCGGCGCTGGAGGTTGAGAGCTGCCCCACCACCCCCCTAGCCATGTTGAGGCAGGCCTCGTGGTGAAAGTCGTGGGTGCAGCGGGCGTTGGAGGTTCTGCACTTTGCTCGGTAGCAGATTTGGCGGGTAACACGACATCCTGCTCCTTCCTATCATCTCCTGTTCCCATTACCACATCCTCAGACCTGGCCCTGGTTTTGGTCTCGGCTTGTCCGTTCGCAGGTTGCGCAGCGCTGGTGGGAGTTGGCGATTTCAAATCTCGTGTTCCACCTTCTGCAAACCCGGCACTGGATTCTTGTGATTTTGATAGCGAAGAAGGAGCAGAGGAGAGTGCTTCGTCGGCGCTCATGTCGGAAGGCCTCTTCGTATCGAAACGTGTGAAATCGGCAGTCGCCATGGGTTTTGAGGTTCCACCCAAGATGGTCTCGCGCGCGACTTGGGTCGATGGAGTGGACTTCTTCGATAGGGACCCATACCAACTGCGAGTCTTGTTGACCTGCAGCATGTCAGTTCGTTGGACGTGTTGCCTAATGAGGCTGCCTGAGGATGACAGGCATGGGACGTAATGATTACCTGTTTGGAACCTGGGCCAGAGCCGGGGGCACGATCATCATTCCCATGAATACGCTGCGGGGGCGTTGATGCAGCCGGCGACGCGATTTGATTCGCAGTGTCTGATGGTTGCGCTGCTGGCACACTCCCCTTGACTGGGTTCGGCTTTGCTCGTTTCCTGGGAGCCATGACGGCTCAGATGGGGTTCTCGCGCGTGTTATCTGGGCTTTCCAGAGTGCGGTTGACGGGGCAGATTGTCCTATGAAGTGTAATCTTACGGTGATGGGGGCTTCTCTTGTCGTCTTGTGTTTCTTGTTTCTTAGCTACCGTTGCCTTTGGCCATGTGTTCAGGTTTGTGTGGCGGCGCGACCCCAATGGTTTGCGCTTGTTGAGTGGGTGGCCGAGGAACGAGCCCCGGATACGTCATCCCAGTGGTTGGGGCACTACCGAAAGCCGCTTTTGGGCGCACGGGATCATTTCACAGGCCATGCATTTGCGAGACTTGGCTTCCAGTCACCGAAACTTTAAATTTCATGTGAGACATTTAGCATGGCTATGAAAGGCGGTATGGCTACTTCTTCTTCTTCTCTGATGCCTAACTGTCAGTTACGCCGACACTGCCTGACAGGATAATCCCCTCTCTAAACACTCCCAACCAAAGCCGTTGGATAAGACTGCATCAACGGCTGGTCCCTGGAACTGCAACGTCGAAAGCTTGGGCCACGTATCCATACATACACTAACCACACTTGTTTGGACTTAGCAATCGATGTCCAGCTCATGGATGATGTTTTGGGGATAGCCTTGAAATTTAATATTCAGGTGCTATTGAGAGAAAGAACCTTTCATTCAGAGCGAGAAGGTGATTGTGCAGCTTCCAGTCACCCTAACCCTGCCAATCGGTGTTGGCCGGAACATTGTGGCCATAGGTGAGGCCTGTACAACAACTGGGAAACATAGTCCAAGGCCGGATGTATGGGAGAAGAGGTGATATCTCCAGAGTTATTGTCAGGTGAATGTACAAATCGTGGTTCATCCCATCATGCTTCGCTATCCTTTTGGTCGTTTACAGTAGATGGATCTGCAGGGTCCCTCAAATGCCCCACACCTAGCTCACCGCCTTTGTTATCGTTATCGCCAATGCCAGGACCCACTAGAAATTTTTGTGGTGGAGGGCAGCTTCTTTTGGCCGGGAACGAGCCTCCCGCCTGTTACAACGACCAAACATCAACTATCCGCCATGGGTTCATTAAAGCGCAAAGAGGGCCCCGACGCCTCTGCCTCCAAGTCGGCGAAGCCCACCAACGATGCGCGACCCTCCAAAAGGGCGAAAGGAAGCGATGCGACAAAGGACTCCAACAAGAAGGGCGGCGCAAAGCCACCGAAGCCATCTGCCCCAGCGACATCGTTGCTAAAGGAGGAGGAGCCATTGTTCCCCAGAGGTGGTGCCAGCGTCCTGACCCCTCTTGAACAAAAGCAGATTCAAATTCAGGCCAAGAACGATGTTCTTTTCGAGGAGGCTGCCAGCAAGAAATCTGGAGGAGAGAAGACCAAGAAGAAGAAGGCGCGCAAGTCCAAGGGCGGAGATGTAGCACCAGAAAAGGATGAAAATGCCGTCAAAGTTGAAAGCCTAAACTTCAAGGTAAGAGAAACTATGTCTTGGGCAAGCAATTGCATGTTGTTGCTAACTGCTTCCAGCGGCTGGTCAAGGGCTCTCTGGTGCTTGGAACAGTTTGTGGCATCAACCTCACCGATGTTGCCATTGCGCTGCCCAACAACCTCGTCGGTCACGTTCCAATTACCGCCATTTCAGATATCTTCACTCAGAGGTTACAAGCGATTGCCGAGAAGGACGAGGAGGAGGACCCAACAGACGAGGACGACGAAAACATCGATCTTCAAAATATCTTTCAAATGGGCCAGTATGTTCGTGCTTATGTTGTATCAACACAGGACGATTCCGTCGACGGAAAGCCTAAGCGTCACATCGAATTGTCTCTTCAGCCGGCACTCGCCAACTCCGGCATGTCGGAGCAGGATATCGTCGAGAACACTACCCTCATGGCGTCGGTGGTCAGCGTGGAGGATCACGGCTTTGTCATGGACGTCAACATCTCAGACTCAAAGATGAAGGGCTTTTTGCCACGAAAGCAGCTTGACAAGAGCATCTCGGAGGAGAGTGTTCAGCCTGGCTCAGTTTTACTCTGTATCGCGACCGGAAAGGCTGCTGGCGGCAAGGTTGTGCAACTTTCGACATTGGAGGACCGCATCGGGAGTGTCAAGAGCTTCCCCTCCGAAGCCACAACAATCGACTCTTTCCTACCAGGTACTGCGGCCGACATTCTAGTTTCCGAGGTTACTGAGCACGGTATTGTGGGCAAAGTTATGGGTCACTTGGATGTGACTGCTGATCTTGTCCATTCAAACGCCGGGCCTGGCGGGGTTGACATTGTGGACGAGTACAAGGTTGGCTCGCGGATCAAGGCCAGAGTCATCTGCAACTTCCCAACAGCAAGAAACCCCAAGCTTGGTGTCTCGTTGCTGCCACATGTGTTGTCTTTGAAGCCAAAGATCGCCAAAACCCAGAACGGCATTGAATCGTTGCCGGTGGACATTCTTGCTCACTCTACGATTATCGAGAAGTGCACCGTCCAGCGAGTCGAGTCTGAAATCGGTCTCTATGTCGATGTTGGCGTAGAGGGTGTGCCAGGTTTCGTGCACATTTCTAGAGTAAAGGATGGCAAGGTGGACTCTCTATTCGAGACCAGCGGTCCTTACAAGGTCGGGTCAGTCCATGCTGCTCGTGTGGTTGGTTACAACCCCTTCGATGGCATGTACAACTTGTCGATGGAGAAGAGCATTCTGGAACAGCCTTTCTTGAGGATACAAGACATCCCTGTAGGGGCCGTGGTACCTGGTGTGGTTGAAAAGCTCGTTGTCAATGAGCACGGCCTTGGCGGGTTGATCGTCAAAGTTGCTCAGGGCATTTCCGGCCTGGTTCCAGAAATGCACCTTTCGGACGTCCATCTGCGACACCCCGAGAAGAAATTCAGGGAAGGCATGAAGGTCAAGACCCGTGTTCTGTCTACCAACCCAGCGAAACATCAACTGCGCCTCACTCTGAAGAAGACGCTGGTCAATTCCGATACGCCACCGGTAAAGTCCTACGACGAACTTGCCGTTGGTCTCCAGGCCTTCGGTACCATTGTCAAGCTTTTGGATCGCGGCGCCATTGTCCAGTTTTACGGACAGCTCCGCGGCTTCCTTCCCGTCTCTGAAATGAGCGAGGCCTTCATCCAGGATCCAAAGGAGCATTTCCGTGAGGGCCAAACTATTAGTATCTACGTGCTCAGCTTCGACCCTGAGGAGAAGAGAATGATTGTGTCTTGCAAGGACCCATCAGCCTTTGGATTGGAGAAGCAGGTTGCGCTGAAGAAGCTTCAAATTGGTAACCTGGTCACCGCCAAGGTCACTCAGAAGACAGAGGATGATATTTTTGTTGAGCTTTCAGAGGGCTCATTGAAGGCCATCCTCCCAGTCAGACACATTACAGACAAGTCTATCAGCAAAACACAATCTGCGCTCAAGAAGATCCACGTCAACCAAACCCTCACGGAGTTGGTTGTTATTGAAAAGAACGAAAGTCGCCGGTCCATCATCCTCTCTCACAAGCCAAGCCTCGTGGAAGCGGCGAAGAAGGGCAAGCTTCTTCACACAATCGACCGGGCGCGTGTGGGCGACATTGTACCCGGCTTCATTCGCAACATTACCGCTACTGCTGCCTTCGTCCAGTTTGCTGATAGATTGACGGCGCTGCTTCCCAAGACTAAGCTGCCACGCGACATCCAGGATAAGCCGAACTTCGGCTTCCAGAAGCTGCAGTCTGTCACCGTAAAGATCACCTCGGTTGACAAAGATCTTAATCGCATCGTGGTCGCCATCCCTTCAGAAGATGGCCAGGACGCCAAGGCCAAGGACTCCGGCAAATCAGCCGACAAGGCTGTGAACGCCTTGGATATGTCTGTCTTGTCCATGGAGGATCTCTCTATCGGCAAGATTACTAAGGCGAGAGTAAAGTCGGCAAAGGATACACAGATCAATGTCGATCTTGCAGACAACATTCAGGGACGTATCGACGTATCGCAGGTGTACGACAAGTTTGAGAATATCTCTAGCGCCAAGAAGCCTTTGGCCAAGTTCAAGACTGGCGATGTCATCGACGTCCGTGTTCTCGGCATTCACGATGCCCGCAATCACCGTTTCTTGCCCATCTCTCACCGCTCTAGCCATGCGGTCTTGGAGCTCTCGGCCAGACCAAGTGATCTCCAAGAAGGCTCTATTCCAGAGCCTTTGAGCTACGAGAAAATCGAGCAGGGCTCTACACATCTGGCATTTGTCAACAATGTTGCTCAGAACCACATCTGGGTCAACCTGTCGCCAAACGTCCGTGGAAGAATCAGCGCCGTAGAGCTTTCTGATGACCTGTCGAAACTGCAAGACGTGGCTAAGAGCTTCCCTATCGGCTCTGCCCTCCAAGTCCGTGTCCTCCATGTGGATGCCGAGAAGAAGCGTCTGGATCTCTCGGCTCGCGATCCTGACGCTGAGAACCAGTTGACTTGGGACAAGATCCAGAAGGGTATGGTCCTTCCTGGAAAGGTCACCAAGGTCACCGACAGCGTCGTGTTTGTAAAACTCAGCGATGCTGTGGCCGGCCCCGTCTATATGTGCGATATTACGGATGACTACGATGAGGCCAACCCTCTGAAGTATTCCAAGCACGAGATTGTCCGCGTCGCGGTCGTCGACATTGACAAACACAACAAAAAAGCAAGATTCTCTATGCGCCCCTCTCGTGTGCTGAGCTCAGGACTCGAGGTTACCGACAAGGAGGTTACCAAGGATACCAAGATCGCTGTCGGCGATGTCATCCGTGGTTTCGTCAAGAATGTGTCTGACAAGGGTCTTTTTGTTTCCCTTGGCGGTGAAATTGTCGCCATGGTTAAAATCAAGAACCTGTCAGACTCCTACCTGAAGGACTGGAAGGACCACTTCCAACTCTACCAGCTTGTCAGGGGTCGTATCATTTCTATGGCGAACGGGCAGCTCGAGATGAGCTTGAAGCCATCCATGCTGAGCAAGGACTACGTCCCACCAGTCACTTTCTCGGACTTGAAGGAAGGCCAAACTGTCACCGGCAAGGTCCGCAAGGTGGAGGAGTTTGGTGCTTTCATCGACATTGATAATTCTGCCAATCTCTCCGGTTTATGCCACCGCACTGAAATGGCTGACAGAGCGGTGAAGGACGCCAAGACTCTCTACAATGAAGGCGACAAAGTCAAGGCCCGTGTTCTGAAGGTGGATGAGAAGACCAAGCGCATCAACCTTGGCCTGAAACCCTCTTACTTCAAGGATGACGATGACATGGACGTCGATAGTGATGGAGATGCCGGTGCTGCCTTGAATAGTGACAGCGAGGATGAAGACATGAGCGATGCCGGTGCTGGTGGCGCTCTTGTCATCACTGCTGACTCTGACGATGAGGATGATGAAGAGGAAGCTGGCAGCGACGTCGAGATGGATGACGCTCAGCCAGAAGGCGTTAAGGGGCTCGAGACGGATGGTTTCAACTGGAACGCCGACGCTTTGGACGAGGACGACAACGCTGCCGGCACAACAGACGAGCCAATCAAGAAAAAGAAGCAGCAGCGTGAGGCACGGGGGGTCCAGGTTGACAAGACGGCTGAGCTCGATGTCAATGGACCACAGACTTCTAGTGATTATGAGCGTCTCCTCCTTGGTCAGCCCGATTCATCGCAGCTCTGGATCGCCTACATGGCGTTCCAGATGCAGGTTAGCGATCTCGCTAGCGCCAGGCAGGTGGCTGAGCGTGCGATTAAGACTATCAATATCAAGGAAGAGCTTGAGAAGTTGAACGTCTGGATTGCCTACCTTAACCTCGAGGTCGCATATGGTACAGAAGAGACCGTCGAGGACCTCTTCAAGCGTGCCTGCACTTACAACGATGAGCAAGAAGTTCATGAGCGTCTGGCCAGCAGCTACATTCAATCTGGCAAGCTCAAGGTAAGCCACTATTCCCCATCTGCTGACTAGTACGGTTACTAACCCCCGGTAACAGGAAGCCGATGACCTCTTTGAAAAGATCATCAAGAAGTTCGGGTCCAAGGCCCCCAGTGTCTGGATCAACTATGCTCAGTTCCTCCACACCAAGTTCGACCGTCCCGACAAGGCCCGTGCCCTTCTTCCCCGCGCCATGCAGTCCCTGGGCAGCGGGAAGCACGTCACTCTGGAGCTGGTGCCCAAGTTCGCCGCGCTCGAGTTCCGCTCCTCCAACGGCGACCGTGACCAAGGCCGCACGCTGTTCGAGAACCTCCTCGCCACCTTCCCCAAAAGGTTCGACTTGTGGAACCAGCTTATCGATCTCGAGACTTCTGTCGGAACTGCCGACCCTGCTACTGTCCGTGATCTGTTTGATCGCGGCAGCAAGGTCAAGGCGCTCAAGCCCAAGCAGGCCAAGACGTGGTTCAAGAGATGGGCGCAGTGGGAGGAGAAGAGCGGCGACAAGAAGAGCAGGGAGAGGGTTAGCGCCAAGGCGCAGGAGTGGGCCAAGAAGGCTGCTGAGAAGAAGGGGGGCGCTGGTGCTGCTGCTGAGCAGGAGGAGAGCGAGGATGATGAGTAGAAATGGGGTGTACATTGGGATAGGGGGAACAGTATTCAAAGGAAAAGGAGGCGGAGTTGATACCGGCTTGTCAGGCCATGGATTTTCTTAGTGTATCGTCTACATTGTCATTCATCATCGGTCTGGCTTCGATATCCAGGAAGGTTTTTTAGAACAAAAGCAGGTGTTAATGGTTCTGGATCATTCGTCCTCATTGTTCCTGTGACTGCTTATCCCAGACTCGCCAACCGCGCTGCCACACAAGGCTTGGCCTTGAGATGTAAGACTAAAAGCCAAGCAAAAAAGAAGAGACAAAAAGGAGCAAACATTCCTGTTCTTTTTTTCCCCTTTTCCCTTTTTTGGCTTACACTACTGTTGTTTCCCAAACAAGCATCATCCCGACCCAAAACCGGACAACTGGCAGAGACAGGCTAACTGCTTTCTATCACGATGATATGTGCATTGTGCATGATGCATGATGCATATACACTAGCTCAGAAAGCCAAAGAGAAAGAGATCGGCAACCGACCCTCATCACACACAAAAAAAAAAAAAAAAAGAAAGTAAAACAGCATCGCGCACTGTATGAGACCGGTGTGGTGTTAGAAAACCCGATGATGGGGATCGGGGCCAATAGGGGGTGGCCGGAGGGGTTGCGGAGGGGGATTGATTCTATGCAGTATGGTCTTTTTTTCTTTTTTCTTTTTTCTTTTTTTTTTTCTTTTCCTTTTTCTTTTGTGCTAAGAGACGGGGCAGGGTGCGGATGTTGTACTGTATGGTTGCTTGGACCTACTTACCTACCTTGGGTATGTAGTTACATATGTGCAGGTGCTGTGAGTAAGCATATCTCGAAAGGTACCTTAGCCAAGGTTTTGCTTTTTCCAGGTAACACGAATCACGAATCACGAATCACGGCTCCCCGATGGATATCCTCGGGGGCTTGCAGAGAAACATGTTGAGAAGAAGAAGTTACTTTGAGACATTTTTTTTTGGAAGATATAGGTAGGTCGCACACAACTTTGAGACAGGGATAAGCAAGGAAGCAAGTGTGTTTAAGACATTAGGGGAGATGTTTGCCGGAGCCGGGGACGGGGACGGCTGAGGTTGCCGAAATGTGTTGGGATTAGGATGGCGGGTTACTACAGTACACTGAGTGTTTAGTCTTGTCCCTCTCAAGAGCCATACACAGCAGCCTCGGGTTCTCAACTTTGCTCAGACTCAGTCTTTCCTTCTCACCTGGGCCTCTTTTCCAATCTCACTTCATATCCTCACCCATCCTTTTCATACAACTTAGTCTCATAATTTCACTTTGCAATTTTCACACCTTCCTTTCAGTGAGAAAAATTAGGTATCTTCAGATATGACTTTTATCTCTTAAATTTCATTGGTATTATCTCTCCCCGGCTTCCCTTAATCGCTAAAACTCATCAATACAAATTGCACACAAACTTTGCCTGTCCAGTTCAACAAACCACCATAAACAGCTAACAAAGACATGCGCACAGGTGATTTTCTCGAGAATAATCCCACCCAACCCGCTTCTATTTGAACAAGCCATCAAGGGTCTAGTATAATAGATATAAAAAAACCATGAGCCAAAAGAAGTTACCCAGAAGCCAATTTACGCAAACATGCCAGAGGAGACTCTCGTTTTTCCGTACTCCAGTCCGTTTTCCTTATCCAAAAACATTTTCTTTTGTATTCCCATCCTATCTGTCATGTTCTCATCATGAAAAGATTGTTGCCGTGTTTGGTTCCGTTCATGCCCACTGAAAAAGAAAAGAAAAAGAAAACAGAAATTAAAAGCTCAAAGAAAAAGATAACAGGGGTATCTGACGCTTTTTGCTCGCTCAAAAAGGCAAGTTGCTACGAAAATGAAGCTAGATACATCGCGTAGATGAGGATGGTCCAGCGTGTTGCTGTTGTTGCTGGTGATGATCGTGGGTGATATGACTAGCATTTCGAATGCTTCTCACCACGTCGATATTGTCGTTGTGGTTGCCTTTTCTTCTCAGGGCTTTTCTTCCGTAAAGGGGTCTTCTCGTCGTCCTCAGAGTCTGCTGCCGTCACTCTTGATGGCAGGCAACATATCAGCCCCCTCAATACCCTTCCCACTGCTAGTCACGCACTCCTCTTCGCCCTCTTCCTCCCCCTCTTCTCACCATCACCCTCACCCTCACTATCCCCTTCATCTTCCTCTTCAATATCCTCCTCCAGCTTCCTGCTCCCTGTGCTCCCTGGTGTTTCTCTCTTTTCATTCCCCTTCTTGATGCTGATAAGACAGCCTTGCTCTTTAAGTCGCTTCGTCAACCCGGTGCTCGCCTTCATCCCTGGGAAATCCTTTGCATTGAATACGCAGAAAACCTCACTCATCGCCGTTGCAACGATCTTGCTTCGGTCTCCCATGCACATCCTCATCGGGTCTAGTACCACCAGAGCAAACTTCAACCTGAAAGAACCTGGTGTTCTGCAGGATAGATCTGGGAAGCAGAAGAAACATCCTTCCTCACCGTTCTCGTCTTGGCCTACAAACGGCGAGGCAACCAGTGTGCCCATCAGGCGGCGCTGTTGCCGGAAGTCCTCTGGCATGGCCGACATATCACGCTCGCCCTTTTCATCGTAGATGCTGCAGTGAACAACAGAGAACTGATGACGAAGGCGACGTCCGTGTTCCTCTGGAGAGAGGGAGGGGTCGTGAATGGTCAGCTGGACAATGGGCGGCGGGTCAATCACTCGACGATCACGCTCACCGAAGCCGCAAGAGCGGGCCGCGTAGGGCTGTTGGCGGACCGAGATGCGGTATTCTGAGGTTGGGGCGATGGGAGAGGGGGAGGGTGGTGGGTAAGAAGGGCGGGAGGGGGTGATGGCTGAACCGTTCATTGCATTGACTGGCGGAGCAGCAGAGGTAGCGGGTGTCGTAGCGGTGGCACTATCAGAGCGGAGAAGGTTGGAGATGCTCATGGATTTGGCTTCCTGTCTTGGGGAGGCGCTGGCTTGATTGCTATTCGGTGGACTTTGAGGAAGATGTGGCGGTGGAGCTGGGCGGCCGTTCAAGTATCCAGGCGCTGAGGCGTACGTACTGGCAGACGTACCTCCCATTAATACTGGCGGGAGACCTCCGTCATAATGAAGCGAATTTCCACTCGAGCGTGGGGGCTGATGGGGATATTGCCGTGAAAGTCCTTGCCCGTGGTGGTCTCGGAAGCTGTTCATTTGCCTCATACGCATCTCGTGGGCCACTTCGTCAGCAGACCGGTCACTAGCCGTCGATGATAGGGTGGGAGAGCGACGGATGTCGACTGCCCTCCTTGACATGGCATGGGGGTCGTTGCCCGGGCCGGGAAATTGAGGAGGTGTTTGCCCGACAGGCGAGGGGGTTGCGTAGTCTGAGTAGTAGCCTGGTCTCCCTCCCGGGTACGAGGTCTCACGGCCATTGGACATTGCAGGGTGGCTTACTCCTACAGTCGATATCATGGTGGCCATAGAAGGCAATCGCGGTGGCTGGGTTAGCTGAGAAGGCAGTGGTGGTGGGTATGATGGGTGTTCTGAAGAGTAGTGCCCATGGCGGAGGGCATATCCCTCGTGATAGTTGTGATGTGGTCGAGACATGCTGTCGACGTCCAGCAGGGGGTGACGGCCAAAGTCGTGAGGAGCAAAGCCGACCACTGCAGACATTGGGGGAGGCAGGTCACAAATAGACGAATAAAAGAGGGGATTCAGGCCTTTGGTTACTCGGTCAGTCTTGTCACTTGGGACCGGTCAGAGAGCTGATCTGCAGAGGTGGCCAGCCGTACACTAGAAGAGCCACTGGGTTCTGGGAGGAAGCAGCCACATATACGAATCCGGGTAGCCGGGTCGAAGGGTCGGAAGTGAGGCCTTGTCTCAGTGGGGAGAAACAATGATAGGCCGCTAGTCGAATCAACTGATGTGGCAAGGGTGAGGCCCAGGATCCAGGATCTTGCGATCTTGATGCTGTCTCTGGTGTTTGGCCGCGATGCTCGCAGCAGGAGTGTCATGCAGCTTGCAGAAGCCACAAATGAAGCCAGGGCCACCTGTGGTTAGACCGGTGCTGTGGCCAGCCGAGAACACGCGTGGGTATCGAGGTTGACGTCGTCTTGTATTACAGCGCCACCGGGCTGGAAACCATCAAGTTCACACCGTGGAACGCTGCGTGATGTATTTAGAGGGGGGCAGGTGGTAGGGATGTGCTGGCCAAAGATCGGGAGCAGGAGCACAACAATGATGCGCAGTTTTCCGAGTCGGAATCGAGCGGAGGAAAGCCGGAAGTTCAGAGTCTTGCTTGCCAGATCGTGAGAGCTGCAGGGTCACCTGCTTTTATCATCCGTGTGAAGCTGCCGTGACCGCTTGATATTGGTGCAGCAACAGCCCTGCCGTACAAGCTCAGGACTCGGCTCTTGACAGGCGGGTCTGGTACCACGTCCCAGTTTGATCTGGGGCAGAGGGTAGCAGGAGGGGTGGCAGGCAGTCGGGATATTTCAGAGCAATATGGTAAAGCCGGGCTGGTGGGCCATGGTGTGAGATTGAGGGGCCGGCAGCAATATTGAGTAGGGATATATTGGCCTCCTGTTGCCCACCGCGGTGGAGGAGCACTTAAGTACCAGAGGCGCCGGCGACCTGAGCGTCCTTGAGTGGACGGAAGAGGTGATTCTGCAGATTGCCCGACAGGGATCGCAGGGGCTGATCGTGACAATCCAGCAAGCGGGTTAACGGGACACCCCAGTCCAGGAGCGCGCAGGGTCGAGCAGGCGGAATGTACGTACATACAGTACATAATACATGGGATGGTGTGTCTTGGCGGTTGAACCCTGGATTGGGGTGTAGGTGTATCAGGAGCAGCAGCAAAGGGTGGGTTGTGTTTGGAATCCGGCTTGGAAGCCATAGAAGACAACAAGAGACAGGGGGGTGGGGGCGGGCTAAAATCCGCGAAGACGGGATATGCTGGAGGTGTGCTGTCTCGCGGTTGAAGCCCATACACAGCCTGATCAGCAACACCGTCCGGAATACGTGCGAGAGTCAAGGCAGAAACCGGCAGGGCGGCTGCCTTTTCGATCCCCAGCACACAGCAGGCCGAAACCAACGCCGACATGGGCTGCTGTTGCACAGTGTACTTTGGTGTGTGTGGGGGAGAGCGGCCAGCTCCGTGGACGGCGATGCTTCAACGGCGGGGACCATGGGACCTGAGATGTGAGACTTTTTGCTGCCGCCCACAGATTGCCCATTTTGGGCGCCGCCACCACCCAGCTGGGTACGCAGTCTGTACCCGCAGGCAGGTTGAACAGTGCGGCCCGTTGGCTCAGTGTCAAGAGAGAAGCCGTTCTCTTGAACGAGTAGACGGGAACAAGCCATCCCGCTGACAAGCCGACAACCGGCTGAAGTGGACAAGGTGGAGTGAAACCGAGTTCCTGGTCCCGTCCTCGATGTTGTCTCGTCATGGCCCGGCTGCCCTCAAACAATCCCGGTATGTGCTTCCAGGTTAGCCGTAACTGTTCCACGGCAGGGAAAGACGAGAAGACGAGAAGGCAACGAAGAAAGCCTGGACTTGGACCGCTATCGCTCTGAGCTGGGGGCACAAGGCCAAGTTCGCCAAGAAAAGCCCTGCAACTGGGCGGAAGAGATGTTCCTTTGCTGCTGTTCCGAAACCATCGTATTGAGGTGATTGCCAGTATCACTTCCAGGTCGCAAGTCAAATGCTAGCGGATGCGAGGTGGATAGGTAGAGCTAGCCAGGGTGAAGACCGCTGGCCAGGCCATAGCGCACGGGCCATCAACCCCCGGCCACGGCAGTCACAGGGTCCACTGCACGCACAGCGAGCCTTCCATCTTCATGACAAAAAGACCAGAACTGCTTGTACCGTTGAACGGTGATGGAACCCTTACCCTTGTTCTTTCCCTTGGCCATTCTCCTTCAATGTTTGCCGTCTTTTGACCCCGCGAGCTACAGGGTGCCGGGCACCTGGTCACACGCGAAATAGCCGTGCCGCCTCTCTCCCACTCTCAAGGCACTTTCCTTTTAGCTTTTTAAGTTGTATTAACTGAACCGCCCACTCGCCGTCACAGAATAGATTACCAGCCACGCGTGTCACGCGAACCATCTGCCGGCTTTATTTTGCAGATGAAGCTGTTTAGGGCTTCCCGGCGGTTCCAGTGACCCGGCAGACCCTTATCCAAAAGTATTGGCAAGCCACACGACGCCATATGCGGTCAAACACTGCACCTCTATGGCCGATTTCATAATGTGGCCCCCTTCGATCCCTCATCTTGCAGCAGATTCCTGATCTCGAGTCTGAATGGACCACGCAAACACTCCTTCATTGTTTGTTTCTGACGATCGTGGGCCTAAATGTGATGGATGGCTGTTCTACCTGCCATTGGCTGCACCACCGCCCCTTACTCTCCTGGCGTCAAGTCTCTCTTGCTGCTGAAGACAAGCCAGCCATCCGCATTTGGGGAACCAATGTCTTGTGTCCGTTAGGGTTTTCCCATGTCGGCACCACCCGTTTGTCCGCACCCAGAAGGATCACGACCACCATGCCATGTCAGCAACCCACCGCTTGTTACCCCATACCTGCCGTCTGTCCCTTGCCCGTCATAGCACTCCCAAAGCAGTGTAGCAGGGTGGACGATTGCCGACAATAGTTGCCTCGCTAGGAGCGCGCCGCCGTGGCCTGGATGGCCCTCGACAATTGTCTACAATTTTCACCGACTGTTGGTGTGTAAATCGAGGGCAAGATGCTTCTAGCAGGGTTCGCCAGAGCCCGTGGTTGGGAGATGTGACCCTGGTTCCCGGTTTCTGTCTGGTGCCCCACGATGGGGGCGCTGGGGTTGTGAACCACACCGGGGGATCAATGCCGCTTAAAATGCTTGTGGCTACCCGTGCCCCAAGGAGGCCCCACTCTTTTCCGACCACGCAAGCAGGGCACTCCCTAGAGTGGTGCTCACCACAGTAATCGCCAAACCACTTAAATAGCTAATTTTCACTACCTATTTTATTAAAACCTACGTAATTGCTTTAAAATACTAGATCTATCGCTAATTACGGCCTTTTCTAGTTTACTAATAGTATATTAATTGTAAATTTCTTTTACTGTTTTTTTTAAACTTTCTTACAGTAATTATAAACCTTTTATTCGGCTATTTTAATTACCCGCTTTACCTTAATTAAAGTTTTATTATTCCTTCTTTAAATTATTTACCGACCGTAAATAATTATAAATATTCCTTTAAACTTTAAAGACCCTCCTTTTATAGTCTACTTAACTTTAACAATAGTTTAAATTATTTATATAATACTTAAGTCCCGTTTAATTTAAAGGAGCTCGGTAATTATAGTAAAAGATCTTTATATAAATCTTTCTATATTATCGAAAAGTTTATTAGGAAAATCGTTAAATAACGAATTTTATAGTTTATTAATTACTTTATTTATCTATTTTAAAATAATAAATATATTAAAAGAGGAAAATAAAAGGTTAAGATTAAGCCGTAATAATAAAGGGAGGGTTTTTAGCCGGACCTATTAACGTAATTCCGTTAATATAATTAATAAATTAAATAAAAAAATGCTGGTTTTAAAGAAGGTTAATAAAATAATCCCTAATTTAAAAGCTTAATTATATATATTTTATATTATACTTAAGAATTTAATTTTAATAATATTTATAAGACCGTTATAAATTAATATATTTAGGGTTTTAATATAGTAATATTTAAGTAGTTAGAAAATTATAATATTAAAAGGTTAAAGAATATATATAAAATATAATAAAAGACCAAAAAAAATAATATTATTTTCTTTATAATATTTAAATAATATTTTTACCGGTTAAGATTACTTTAATTACTATAGTTAATTCCTTATTTTCTAAAATAGTAAAGTAATAAACTTTTTTATATTTAATAATAATAAATTAATTTTTATTAATTTTAATTTAAAAACCAGTTTTATTTATATTTTATATATCCTTAAATTATATATTATACTTTTTAATAATAATAGTAAACGTCTTAAAATAATCCTTAATAATTAAAAATTTTTCCGAATATTTCTTTTTACTAATTATTATTTTCTAACGCTACTTAAAGTATTTATTATAGTAAATAAAACGAAATATCTAATTAAAACTAACGGTAAAAGAATCCTCCAGATTCGAAAGTCTTTAATATAAAACTTTAATTTTAAAGATTTTATTCGCTACCTTCATAATAAACTTAAAGTAAATTACTATATTAAAAGTATTAAAATAATCGATATATTTATAAATTACTATCCTTTTATAATCTACTAACTATTTATATAATATAAGGCGCTTTTTATAGGGCCGTAGCCTTTAACGTAAGATCTAAGTTTATTATACTTAACGCTATAGTCTTTAATAATACGAAGTAATAATATATCTGGATTTTCAGCTATATATTAAAGAGCTTTTTAAACTTAAGATTTTATTTTAAAATAATAATAAAAAGGTAGTTTTAATTAAATTGTAAGGAATATAAAAAGGAAGGTTAGAAAAATTAGTCAATTAAGTGGTTTGGCGAATAGAGCGGTAAGCACCACTCTAAGGAGTGCCCTGCTTGCGTGGTCGGAAAAGAGTGGGGCCTCCTTGGGGCACGGGTAATCATCGGCTTGGCTGACCACGGCATTCGCTGACAGTTGGACGATCCCCAGCAACCAAGCAAAAGCTATCAGCACGATCATTCACCAATTCCCAGCCATCAACCCAGATGCCTGTGTGTGCGGAGCAGGCTGACGCTCTTCCTTCGCAGTTATCCACGGCCCGGATATCCGCTATGTATGTGCTGCGCCTTACCACGTCTGACTTGATGATATCTATACGGTCTTTACTTCTCGGTGCCGAAACATAATGACAGAACAAGCCGCGCGCCGTAGAGAAATTGTCGGCTACCGGAGCGAACACTTACACGATTGGACCATTCCTCTTTCGGAAAGGGAGGGTTACTTGTGTGGGGCACTGATCGTCCCGTCCCTGGCCGCCGGCAAGCGGCGCGAAGATTGGCTTCCCACCGTTCACCATCGGTTCATCCACAAAACCTTGGCACCTGAGACACAACGACGTTCGGGCTCTAGGGCTCTTGACAGCCTCCTTCACTTATGAACATGACTACCGCAGAGCATTGGCTGCACTCGACCCGGATACAAGGACGGGCTGGCAACCTTCCTCTTCTGGTTGCTTTCCATCCCGCCGCCTCACCATTCCGGTCGTATACAGACCCTCAGTCAATGCGGCATGTTCCATCGACCACCAGCACTGGCCGTTCACTTTATCTGTTTCGAAACGCCTTTAACGAAGCGTCCCAGTCATTGCTAAGATCGTACCAAACTTCGGACTGGTGTTGCCCTTGGCTCCTTCAGCCACAGATGCACCTTTGTTTCACCGGAGGGACAGGCCGCCAGCAACGCGCAGTTCAGCAGCCCGTCTATGTTCTGGATTTGGAAAGGCTAGCTGACGACGACATTGACGAGTTGCCGAGATGGATGACTGCTCCCAGGTTTCTATTTACAAACCCACCAAGTCGGCGCTCAACCAGACACATGCCGCATCCTGACAGATGCCATGCCACCCACCATTCACGGCTTCCCGTCAAAACCGAGCATGCCTTGCTAATGCATACCCCGCGATACCGAGCTTCGTTACATCAGCACCCACAGCAGGGATTTCCATGATACTTCTCGGTGTCCTGGTCGAGCACGGCACGGAAATAGGCGTTGCGGCTAGCTCATAATCATCTCATAAGCAGCCACGGTATGGGACCGACGGTACTGCATCCACTGCCATTCTGCGACTAAATGAATATTGCTGCCAAATTCCCAGTATGCGCCGAACATTAGGCCGGACCTCTTCTCGCTCATCTTGCCTCGGTCCCGAGCACGCAACTAGTTTTCGATGGAAGCTGCGGCAAGTTGACTCAATAATAGCAGACGCAATAGTGCCAAACAAAACCCAAGTCCAGGCTCTATCAAACGCCCATAATGCCGTCGGTCCAGGCTTCCGTTGTATCACTTTAGGGACCATCTCGGACGCAAGTGTACTAACGAGCTGCGGCAAGAAGCGTTCTGTTCTCTAGGCCCGGTTCCTCCTGCGAGAAGCTACGTTAAAACCGGCAACCCGTTCTCGCCTCGCTAGAGCCTCTCTGTTAGCTGGAGTTGCGAGGTTACCTAATAACCTTGATACAGACCACGGACCGGTGACATAGTCAGCAGGCAAGGCTTATTCTGGTCAGAACAAAGCCGGAAAGGCATATCCGAGTCGCCAAAAAAATCCGAATGGCCGATTACTTTCTAGACACTGGTAGAGCTGCCCAAATACTACATGGGCAGTGCTTAGTATCACCTTGTCCGGGCTTCGGTCCGGCTAAAAAGAATGCAGTGTAAGAGCTTCAGGCGCCTCCATTGGCCTGTGTCATCCAGCCCAAAACATCAAACCGGTTGTCATGAAAGATTGATTCAATGACAACAAGCCAACAAACCAACCACCAGCCGCCAACCGCCGACTGCCTTGGGTTCGCATTGACGCCCTGATTACTTACTGTATACATGCGCCTGCGCGCTTGAGGCGAATCATCTACGCGTCAAGATGCAATACTACCCAACCTGCTTCTAGGCGGTTGCTTGAAGGATGGATTTTCTCTTTCCTACTGGTTGTTTCTCCTGTCTGGCTTGGACCTTGGGGGGCAGAGCTCTTTTCTACCCGACATCTACTGAGAGCCGGGCCCTCGCCGCGCAAATTTATCTGCCGCACTCAGTCCTATCGGTAGTTGTCGAAGGACCAAGGGCACGATCTTGGGTGAGCTTTACTGAGATGTCTCCGCTGGGCAGGGCACATAGCTGACTACGATCCCAAAGGATTATCTGTCGCCCCGTGGATATGCGTGTTGTCGCTTGCGGTTACTCCATCTGGGTCCACTGGATGATCGCCATCTTGTGGATTATTTGGTCCATTCCGGAGCGGCAGCACAGCTTGGGGACATGTTCGGCTTGCTGTATGGTCCACTTCAGGCATCGGAATCTCGTCACAGCAGTGTTCTGCATCCGCAAGCCGTGCTGTGTGCTCATCCAGGGAGGCCGCAAATGCGATATCCGGCTGTTGGTCGTCGAAAATTGCCTGCTGTTGACCTGACCGGTGGTCCTGTCATCCGTACCAGGTGCCAAGGGCGCAAGACGTCGACGACGACTCGGATTCCGGGGTGGGCAAACAAGAGCCGAGATGCTGTGCTGCAGACTGCAACATACCCGCATGCAGAGTTGAAACTTTGAAACTGCGGCTAATTTTGCCCCAGACCCCAAACCCCAAGTTCCCCGCCCTCGTCCACCAATGTCGGGTTGGGTGTAATTAATTTGACGGGACTTCTCGAAATCTTCGAGTGAAGATCACGGAGGCAGACGGTGTAGCGTGCGGCGTGTTGTCTGTGGATGCGTTGATTGCATGGTGACATGGGCAATCACGGTTCGCCTATCCATCTGAAATTCTCCGGTTCAAGCACACGTCACGAGTTGAGCGGCGGGCCCTTTACCCATCATCTCCTTCCCTTCGTCTCATATCTCTCTCCTTCAGTTGATCAGATGAGCGAGCGCATTGCGGATGAGCTGTCGATCACTTTTCAGATTCAGATGACGTCCTCTTTTCCCAAGCGGTTACGCCGGAAATTCACAAGTGTGAGAAGAATGACCTACAGTCGCATCATGGGTTTATGGAACCGGACTTTAACCTGTCGAATGGCTCTCTACATACCTGGCTCTTTTTTTCCTAACAAGCTCTCCAAGACGACCCAAGTGACGGATCGGGCGAGCAGGGGTGTCTAGCACGATAGACGAGAAGACAGAATCCGGGTAAATCTGCGGTTCTCCAGATTTTGGCCTGCTAACAATTCATATACCGTCCAACGGTTACCCTTCTTGGCTACCACTCTAAGTTGTCTCCGCTCTTTTCGGCTCTTCATATCGGCGGGTTGCTAGGTCTGGCGAGAGAAGGAAGAGAGGAGGGAGGGCACATTGTTTAATATAAAAGTATGTGCTGTGTAATATGGGGTCCTCCAGGTTCCTGGAAAGCTTTATATTAGGGCAGGAAGGAAGCTTGTGTTGACCCGAACAGGAAGCCAAAAGGAGGGGAGGGGTGTGGCTATGGACCAGCCGTTGCGGGATTTCTCCTTTCGAGGCGAATTGCTTGCTGCCCACAATCCGATCAACACGCCGGGATTGACTTGCACGACCGGAAACACACAACATGACACTTAATTGCGTCTCCGGACCTCGCTCCCTCTCCCCTTACACGGCAGGATTTAAGTTATGAAGGGGGTCCTTTCCGGTTGGATATGGTTTTTGTAGGGGAAGATGACGAGAGGCGAAGATCTGCAACGTTACCTGTCACCGGAGTCGACAGCGGCTATTGTTCATTTTCACTTCATGCCCCTTCCTTAACACTTTTTCCAGACCACAAACCAATCGACAGAACGAAGGACAGCAGAACGGGCAAACAAATTTCACTCCTCCCGGCGATTACGGACCTCGAGCTTGAAGCCTACCTAGCTTAGATGCCGTCATACCAGCAATATACGGCAAATTCCACCACTCCGACCACCGGGGGTTGTGCTTGCTGCGCTGACTTTTGGTGGTGCCTGACTGGATGACCAGCGAAGCAAAAGACGAAAGCTAACTAGCGTCATCACCGGGAGAAGCAGGCTGAATTACCATACGGCTAGTTATGTTTGCTATTGGATGAACCACTGGGGATCGAATGTCGGAATCAACCAACTTAATCTATGGTTCCATTGCTTTTGTTTTTTTCACAACGAATCAGCAAGATGAGCGCCTAGTGGCGATTCAGGTTCCTTTTTTTTTTCATCTTCATGTCAAGGCACTTGCAAACAACGCCTGCTGAACTCATACACTCACTCACTCCCCTCATAAACACGCTCCATGTTCTTGTTCCCGAAGACGACAGAGACATCAATATCGGCAGATGCTGTTCTCTAAAGTACCTATCTGATACAGGTTAGGAATGGTTCAGTTCACGCATCAAACCCGGGAAAAGGGTTGGCCCTCTTTCCGGCAAGTGACGGACTGCGGGCCGGGAAAAAAAAAAACAGATATATGTTTGAGGGTTTGATGGAGATGACTCGTAACTCCGGTGTATGGAGTAGGCGGCCGGCTCTTTTCTTGAACGTCTCATCGGCCGGGGTTGAGTGCTAAGCGGCGGGAACTGGGTTAGATCCGGGCCTTTTTGCTATAGGTACGATAAATTTCTGGTCAATGAGTTTCTGTGGGTTAATTCCTTTTGCCGCACGTTATGCCAGTTGAGACTGTCTAGCGTGTATGGTCAGATATCGAAGGGCAGGAAGGTGAATGGGAACAAAAAGTTGAGTAACGTGTAGTGGGATATGGGGGAGAGGTGTAATCGGCTTCTTGGTGAAAAGGGGTAGATTGGTCCGAGGTCTATTCTTTCCCCCGTTTTACTCTATAGCTTGACATCAGCATCTGGCACTCCTTGCACTGGTCGTTACTCATTGACATGTGTCGTCTTGCTTCGCCTTGCTCAGGCGGATATTTCACGTTAGACGTCAGCCAGGCCTTGAGGTTTCTTTCATGCTTGACCTCGTATCCTACTCGAATATCTCCACACCGGGTATAGCACACATACGTCGGGGAACCGAGCTGGCGAAGTTGGTTTAGGGCATGGATTCATGCCAGATGTGAGTCCTGCCAAGTGACAAGAGTGAACCGGAGTGTATGGGGTGGCTAAGATGGTCGAGTATATATGCTACGGGAATACAGCCCAACTTGGAACCTGGGCTGATGCCGGGAATGGAGATCAAATACGAGACCACCTTTGTCAATGGCGGCTAGGCCGTGAACAATGGCATGAGTGGATAAAGTGGTCTCATGCTATTCTTCTAGGCATTCCTGATCTCGTCGGCATGTGGCTGGTAGTTCCTGCAAGGAGGGAAAATATACGTGGCGACAAGAAGTATGTCAAGTAAGTTACTGCCTCTCAACGCCATAGTCTACCTTGACGCGCTGACTAGACAGTCATCTTTTTTTGTATAGCACACAAGGTCCAACAAAATGGCTCTGCTTGCTCGCAGTGTACCTAGAGGCGTACCTTCCCCCGTACGTTCTTCTGTTTCCTTCGTGCCTACCTCTACCCCTCACACATCCCCGTGCGCCTTCCTCACGTTGTCTCTCGCTCTTCCCTAACACAGTCATCTTCCCGTCACGGTGGATTCTGGCCCCAGTTATGAGAGTTCCAGCCTCAGCCCTGCTCCAGTAAGCGCACCACAAAGTTTTTCCTACTCTTCTCTTTGTGTCAGTTAGCGACATGGAATGAACTAGCGGGTCCGAATAAGACATGGTTGAATATATAACGCCATGATATTTACACTTCTTGCATCTGAACTGGAAGAGGAGAGCCAGATGGTCAAAAGCAAAACTCCAGAAGGATGATGGCTTATATACGTCTAACAGTGTAAGAAAACACTCTCTCTTAGTCTAAAATAGCTACCTGATGCCGTGGTATCTCTCATCTCAACGGTACGGTCTCATTAAAAAACATATCTTCAACCCTCTTGCTGTAATACTGAACCGTAACTAAGGAGCATACCCCTCCTCATCAACCAACGTCCCCTCCTTGACACAATCCTCCACCCACCTCCCCATCACCACCCTCGGCACCTGCCTCCTCGAGCTAACCTCATGCCTCACACTCGCCGCCAACTCTCTCCTCTCCTGCTCACTGTCCCCCACAACCACCACATGCGTGATCCCCCTATCCTCCAACTCCCCCACCACAGTCCCGTTCCCAAATCTAATCTCAGTTTGCAGTTTAATCGCCTTCAACTCTGCATGCGACATTTCCCTCTCTGTCTCCTCCCCCTTCGTAGAAACCGCAAAGTAGACCTTGCACCGCCTGAACAAGAAGCTCTTCAGTCCTTCTAGTCCTCGGCCACGTTCCTCCAGCTGGTCAAGGAAGTGCTCAGCGTCAAACTCGCCGGTCTTGTCGTCGTGAAAGGCGTCCTCTTCCTTGATTCCTGTGCGGCCCATGTTGTCGATGATGTCTCTCAGTTCGTCGACCGTAACATCCCTGACGTATGAATCCCCGTATTGATCAGTGTTCTCCTGTGCCAGCCTCTTCAGCTCGTCTGTAGCGTAGAATAAATGCCCCTCTTCAAACGGAAGCAAGAACCCCTCCCCGTTGTTTTGCGCCAGGCAGTCAAACACCCACTTCGGCTTGACAATATCCGAATCGCCAGCCTTTTTCAGTGAGGCAACTCGAACAACATTCTTGTCTGCCAGAAGGATCATGTTAGATCCCTTGTCAACCTGCTGGTGAATTCTCCCGCCATGTTCCTTCAAGAGTTTCTCCAGATCAGGTTTGGACATTTTGCGAGGCTTCACAGCCTCCGACAAGACACAAAAGTCCAAACCACGGAAGAGCTGGCCCATCGGCTTTGGTCGGGGAGGGGCAAAGGCAACTTGTTGGCTCATGGGCTCATCTTTGATCTTGCCGTCAGCAGTAAACTCAACCGGGGCAGCATTAGGGTCCGTCCCAGCAATGACAAGGTCCTTCTTCTGACGCTTGGCTGGTCTGCGCTTGCGGTTTTCCATCTCCATCGCCTTCCGCTCTTTTTCCTCTTCTTTAACTGTATCTTTGATGACCTGGAAGTCATCACGGTCCATGCCCTGATCCCAGGCCTTGTCCAGTCTCAGCTTGCGAAACCGGGGGAACCGAAGGGTCGAGCCCACGGCGAACTGGTCTGAAGGGACGACGGAGGCTGCTTTGACGGAGATGACGACCGATTCACTAGGGTGAATCCAGACATCTGGCTTCTCGTACTGCATCTTCCCTCCGGCCAGCCCGATGAAGTCATTGGGAGGGTTACTGGCTTGCCACTCTTTCCATTTGCCTTCGGTATGGTGTCTGATCTCGGCGTAGTCTTCTGCTTTGAGTCCGCCGCCTACCTTGCAGAAGCTGAGGCATTTCTCTCTGGTGGGGGCAAGACCAGCTTTGACGTCTTCCTTGGTTACACGGACACCACAGAGGAAACTGGAAAGAATACCTCCACGACGACCGGCGCCAAAGTAACCGCCGATGATAACGCAGTCAAGTTCCTCGCCGTATTCAGACATGTACTCGGGCTTGACCTTGATCCAGTCATTGTTGCGGCTGTTCAGTTGATACCTGGACCGGGGATTCTTGAGAACAAGACCCTCCGAAGCTTCAGCGACAACCCTGCGGAGAAAGGGTTCGATGGTGTCTGACGAAGTGGCCGACTCGTAGGGGTGGATTTCCAGACGGCGATGCACCCCCCTGACGGCCTTCTCCAAAGCAGCATGGCGGTCAGCCAGCGTATACTCTGCGAGTGTCGTGTCGTTCAAGAGTAAAATATCAAAGACCCGGTACAAAGGTCTCGGTCCATTATGGAATGGATTCTTCTGCTGATCCAGCGCTGCCGTCTTCAGCGTACCAAACGGCACGATCTTGTCGACCTCCACATCCCAAGTAATCATCTCCCCATCCAGTATCAAATTCCTCACGCCATCATGAAAAGCATCCTTCAAATGCCTCGTCAACGCCGAATTATCATCCTCCAACCCCTCCCCATACAAATACGTATACTCCTTCGCCTTCCTCGACCAAAATGCAAACCTGAACCCCCCTGGGACCGTCTCATCCTCCTTCATATGCATCTGCATACGCTCCCCATCCAGTTTCTCCTCGATCCAAAACTCCTGGTTCTCCTCCGTCACCCCCAAAGTCTGCACCAACTTCCCAAACCCCGTCGTCATCTGAAACTGCGCCAGCTGCGGCTGGAAACACTGCATCAGCGACACCCCCGTCTCCTGCTGCTCCAACCTCATCTCCGGATCCCACAACTCCCAGCAAACCCTCCTCAAACTGCTCGACACGCTAAACAACGCCTCCGCATCCGGATGCCACAGCCCCAGAAAAGTCCTCTCCGTCGCACCAACCCTCATATCCTTCAGTATAATCCTCACCAGCCACATCACCTCCTCCGCACAGCACCTCTGATAAACCTCCTCAAAAATCGGCAACTGCTCCCCCTCCCCACTCGCCCCCGCCAGCCTATCCAGCAGCACATTCACATCCCCAATCGTCATCCCCCCCGGCTCACTCCTCATAGCCCTCTTCCCCACAATCTCCAGCAACCTCCCAGCAAAATCCCCCGCCGTAGCCTGCCCCTTCCCAGCACCAAACCTCTGATTCCCCGCTTGGCCCCCCGGCATCTTCCAGTGCATCAACGCATACCCATCATCCCCATCCCTCGCAATCTTCATCACCTTGACCAGCATCTTCCCAATCCCGCTCTCCTTCAACCCATACACCCCCCTATCCCGATCCTTATCCGGCAGGATCAGCCTCATCGCGGGGTAGAAATCATTGCCCACCTCGTTCCTCCACCGGCTCATGAACCGCTCGATAATATGCCTCCTCTGCTCGTGGTAACTTGCCGCCGTCCCCGTCTTCTTCACTTTTCCAAATTTCGTTCTGCCAGGGGCACCAGCAGCAACCGTAGAACCAGCAGTAGAGGTCGACCCCGGCTTGCAGTCCAGTAACGGATTAAAAAGCGACTTGTACAACTCCGCAAACGGCCAGGTTTTGTGGTGGTTTTTGGGACGGTTGGGGAAGCTTTTTTTTTTTTTTGGTTCCGTGTCAATAATGAATTGAAGAGATGAACAATGAAAAAGAAAGGGGGAAAAAGAGAGAAGCTTACTGTTCATCAAGCTCCTCCAACGTGAGCGCGCCGCTGCCGTATTGAGCTTCGTCCTCCTCCATCGCGTCCACGTCGGGCGACCTCGGTCGCCTGGTTCTCTGTGAGGTCATCTTTTCGCTTTGGTGACGCGTGGTAGTGAATGTTCAATGGATTGTCAACAAAATGTGGCCGAAAAAGGAAAAATGCGGTCGGTGTTATTGGCGTCGCTGTGTGGGACGAGCTTCGGCTTCCCCTGAAGAGAACCGGAATTCTGAATTGGGAAATCAGTCGCTAGAGTTTTGAAGTTTTGCTTAAGCTAGGATTGATGAAAACCTGATGAGAAAAGAGTAGAGAATTAGTAGAACAGTCCCTTGCTCATATATACCCTTTGTTATGAGACGAAGTCATTTGCCTGCGCTCCCCCGCTAGCAACAGGCAGCAGCACATACAAAACCCTAACCCGAGAGATCAAATACGTCATAGCTGAGACACCAATACATTTACTGTTGATATTGATTGAAAGAAATCATCGTGGTATTCATTATCCGTCAAGAGAAAAGAACTACCTTGTAGGGAATACACTACTAACACACATACAACAGCCAAGCCCTCCCTGTTTCCTTCGGCCATCGCCCCATCATTACACAGTCTGTCTCCTCCAAACCAATCCATCCTACCGCAACTGTCCATTATTACTGTAATTGGGTATAAAAAACTCGACTCCCTTTCCGAATCCCATTGCACTCTGGTATCATAATCCCAAAAGCCCACTCGCATTTTCTTCCATAGCAAAGAATCATATCACCTCTTAAACGGCATAACCAGCTGGGCCGGTCGCGGTGGGGGCGACAGCTGGGGGAAGTTGAGTCTTGTCCTTGAGCGCGCTACCGTTGAGCGCACCGCCATTGGCATGCGCACCACCGTTGGGATAAGCGCCGCCGTTCTTGGAATAGGTACCGCCGTTGGAATAGGTACCGCCGTTGGCAGCATAAGCGTCACCGTTACCAGAATAGGCACCGCCGTTACCAGCAAGGGCGCCACCATGGGAAACAGCAGTATCAGCAGCAGTGGTGTGTGGCTTGCGGGTGACAGTGGGAGCAGGAGGAATGTCACGACTCTTGGAGGCATTGCCAATAGAAAAGACAGGGCTCTCCCACTTGTCACCCTTGCGGGCAAGCTCCTTGTATTCGGTAGCCTTGGAGCTGATGCCACCAGGAAGGTGGATGTTGGGGAACATGCTGTCCTCCTTAGTGATGGCATAGTTGACCTTCTTGTCAGCCGCGATGGCTTGAGCCTTCTGCTTGCCCTGCAGGATCTGCTTCTGAGCCGCAGTCACGTAGCGGTTGTAAATGTTGGGCACATTCTCAGGATCCTCGCGAGCCTGGTCCATGGCACGATCAGCCTCCTGCTTGATCTGGAAGAGCATTCTATCCGCCTTGGCAGCCTGGTCCTTAATGGCCTTCTCCAAAGCCTTCTGCAGACCGGGGCGAAGGACCTTGAGCATGATGGGCTTGAAAAGACTGAACAAGAGCTTGTGGTTGGACTTGGAAAGTTTGATATGTAGGTTCTTGACATCAACATCCACCTTGTCAATCTTGAAGAAGTTTTGCGAGTCCCGCTCGTCGGGGGTAGCCATCTTCATACGAAAGCTGAACCCTTCGCCGGCGAGCAGAATGTTAGCCACACCCGTGTCGGTGAGAGAGGGGAAGCCCTGCTTGCGCTTGATGTAGTAGCTGACATCGCGCAAGTCCATCTGGACTCCGGCAACCTTGACGTCAATCGAGTGCTTGCTCTTGTTGCTCAGACTCTTGCGCCCAAATCGCATGTAGTTTTCACTAGCAATCTCGAGAATGTTGGGCATGAAGTTGTCGCTCTCAAGAACAAGGTTCTCAATGACAGCATCGATTTGATGGTCGGAGTACTCGATGCGAGGCACAGGGATGTAAGCGATCTTCTCAAACATGGCAGGGAGAATTACGTCGGTGAGATCCTTGATGAGATGGGGCTTGAAGGTAGGCTTGCCGTTCTCATCATTGCCGAGCTCCGTGAAGAGCTTGGTCAAGGAGTTGGCGAAAGCCTTGTTCTGGGGGTCCTGGTCGAACTGGTCACCCAAGAACTTGATCTCGTCGACAATGCGGTCGGTATGCACACGGTACTTTGTGCGGAGAAGGTAGTTGCCCTGGTCGTAGAGACGGTTCCACTGGACATTGGAATCGTCGTCGAGAATGTAGCCCTGCTCCTGCAGGCAGCGGCGGATGTACACGTTCAAAGATTTGAACCAACCCCTGAGCTCAGGATCCCGATCGGCATCTTCATAGATGGTATTGATGGAGTCCCAGAGATCATCAGTCGAAGTACCGTTGGCAAAGCGCTCAATCAGAGTCTTGAGATCGCCTTCAGCCTGAGCCAGACCGGTGCGGGTTTCCTTGACAGTACCAGTGCCACCCTTGGCCAACCGATTGGCATGGTCACCGTACATCTCGGCAAGGTTCAACAAGGTTGTGATGGCGGCGTGATAATCGGGATGTTGCTGGCACTCTAGAACCATTTTCTGTGGCCAGTGTTAGCTAGGCCCGGAAAGATTTCGCAGACAGTAGGTCTTACCTTGAGACGCCAGATGGTCTGCTCACGACGCTCCTGGGGCATTTTCTTCGAGAAGTAATCCTTAGTACGAGCACGATACTCGTCCTTCTTGGCCTTGGCTTTGTCCTTGGTCTCTTGATCGACGTTGGCATCGAGCTGGCGCTTTGCAGCACCGGCAGCAGCCTGGGCACCGCCCACAGCATTAATGCCAGATGATCCGCCAGTGCGCTGGTCGTGAGCCGCCGTGTTGGCCAGATCTCGAGGGTCTGAGGACCCGCCAGGATGGGCAGTGGAAGTGCCCTCAGCTGCCGCGGCCTTGGCGTCCTCCTTGGGGTTGCCCTTGTAGTAGCTCGACAACTTGTTCTTCATATCCTCCTTATTTTGCTTGAAATCGGGGGCCTCGTGCCAGGTGTTGTCCGCAGCGGGCGTGTCGATCTGGTTAAGATCCTCATGCGAGGGCTTCACACGGGCAGCCGCATTGGTGGCGGCATCGCCAGCCATATCTCGGAGAAGAATGGTGGCATCCTTGACTGAAGGGGAATTAGTATGCTTTCGAGTCTGAATAAGTGAAGGACAACTTACGAAGCTTGCGGAACTGGCCGTTGGTGATAATGAGGGTCCCAAGAGTACGGAAACCCTCGAGCGCCTGGTTACCGTGTTGCTGCGCCGTGTCCTTGTCAACGGGAGCGCCAGGTACGCTGACGTTCTTGGGATCGAATTGCTGTGTCTGCCAGATGAAGTCTTGAAGCAAGTTACCCTCATTCTTGGACAGAAGAAGGTTCTTTGCTTGCTTCACCACCTCCCTGAAATCAGCCGCAAGCGCCTTTCCTTCGCCAGACAGCTTCGCTGAGGGGTTTGAAAGCGCCTTAGACTCGAGGAAACTGCTCAGGGCGACATCGATTTGGTCGTTCTTTGTTGACATTAGCAGTTGAAAACACCAACCGTAGAAGAAGCAAACATACCGATGGGACTTTGCCATTCTGGAAGGCACTGGCGATACCGTAGAACTGAAGCTTGCGGTTGACGTCGGCCTCCTTCTCCTTAATGTTGGTTGGTCTGTTGACCTTTGCTGTCCCGTCGGTAGCCATGACGGTTCAATCTGATAACTGGGTGATAGGAAAAAAGGGTATCACTAGCAGAGTATCGGGGGTATCGACAAAAAAAGACAAATAAACTGTGGGGGGTATCGGGGTATCAGATGCTGCGGGTCGTTGGTCTCGAAGTAAAGTGGAAAATGCAGACAAGGTCTGGGAAGTAACGAGGTTTTAGAGGATGACCGGTGTATGACCACGGGTGACGGTGGGAGGCCGTTTAATACCAGCAGGAGAAGAGACAAGCCCGGCCAAGGTGACGTTGCTGCGTGGGGAGCACCTGTGAAATGATTGAATGCGTCATACCAAAGAGAAGGAAAGAATGCCGGAGAGGTACAGACGGTTTGGGTCCTGCCTTGGATCGTTGAGCCGTTGAGCCTGGGCCAGTTTGACTGGTCCGTCTTTGCTCTTTCCCTGTTCCCTTTCCTCAACGGGGTCTAGCCAGTAGCTGCAAGCTCTTCCACGAACATGCAGCTTCACACGCTAGACTTGGAGACTGCCATGAAGCTGGCATGGCTGGCAGGTCATCAGCAAGGATCTGGCCCAGCATGGATTCGAGCTCTTCCCGCGATTCAATGCATGCGTCACAGCTCCAGCTTTCGGGCCATGGCTGTTGTCATCCCAAACAAAGCTCTCCAGATCCCACCACCCTGATTCGACGGCACCCGCACCACCTTGCCGATTCGAACCCGTCTTGGCGCCCGCTGCCCATATAACGAATCGACTCTCCCCTTGTGCCGACCGCTGTGGATTGTCATGCTTCAGATCTGTAATGTGTGGAGGCAGCGAGGTATCAAGGATGGTGATGGCAGCTTTCTCCATTCCCAGACACACGTGTAAACCCGCTTCGTATCCAACACGCCGGAAATGGGAGATTTGACGTAACGGTTATCCAAACGTTGGGCTTTGAACACAAAGAGCACGGTTTCGCGACGTTGTGGCTGCAAACGACGAGAGGTCGCGATCCATGACGTCATAGATGTGGACCCAGGGTCTGTGGATCGAACGTCAAAACGTGTCCGCCTGAAGCGTTGCAGCAATTTCTTGACAGCAGTGACAGCCACTAACATCACCTCATATTGTTGTGCAGAATTCCAGTTTCTGCTGGCCATCAATTTCAACCTTTGAAATGATTTGTCTGAACTTCAAGAGCTAGAGGTGTGGGAAGCCGCTCCTTCTGGTCATGAGACGCTCCACCCTGCCACGAGTATGCAAAACGACGGCATCATGGCTTTCCCCGCCTCTCGACCCCGAGGAAATGTCTGGTTCATTCCCTCGATGTCGATCTGATACATCTTGAAAGACAGGTAGATCAGTGTTCTTTGAGACGAGTCTGTCCCAACCAGATGGCTAATGGAAAGGACGAGAACAGTCTTGCACGTGAGCATGTGATTCGTATCATGATGTTTCTCTTGGGCTCTTTCACAGCATCGAGGGGCCTCCAGTGGTTCGATGGATTACCGTCATGAAACTCCGTGTGAGCTCTTCGGTGATACAGGGTCCTTCTGAGTGAAACCATCTCGAGCTCATGTGGTTCATGTATGAGACCTTGTAGAATGTATATGCTCCATGCCCGCAGCGCCTGTGGTATAGCTTATGAAGGAGGCCAACCGTCCACTTACACGAGGCCAACATATGGATGGCTGGAGGATCCTTATCAGCGAACATCGGTGTTATCTTATCGCCTGCTCCACTGGTACTTTTACGCCGAGTCCAGTCACATGACTTCGAGAAATGGCACCACAGTGCAGGCTCGCTAGCGCGGCCTTTCTGCGAGCCGGCAGCTGTCAAAGTCGCCTTGCCTTGACATTCAGCGGGGAGAAAATGAGCGCTGCCGCCTCACCGAGCTGAAATCCTTCCACACCTCGTGTCTCACCACCACCGACGGCCAGCGACGACCCCTCTTTCTACGATTCAGCACCGCCATACAACTGTACCGGGGCTACAACTTTTCACAAGTACCTAGAAGCCCTTCTCAGCTACCTTCTTTTTTACTTTGCGACAGCGAGATTCCCATCGCGCCAGCGCCACGCGTCGCTGTTCCCTTGCCGTCTCCGGTTCCGTTCCAGCCATTACCCCGATACACACCGTACTCGTCCGCTCCTTTCCCTCCTCTGTGAGGACGACCCTCATTACCCTGCTCCTCCTCCTCTTCACCTCGAGCCCCTACCCCGGACCGAAGCCTCGCCAGCGCACCGCCCTACCCGAAGATGAGTATCTTCAACCAAAAATCAAAATTCAAAGTAAAAACCGAGGTCCGCGCGGTAAAGAAGACCGTCCCCGAAAAGCCCAAACCAAAACCCACCTCCGCCCCCTCCTCCGCCTCGAGAAATCTCTCCTCCTCGGCGCGCGCATCCCCCTCCACCAACTCAACCCCTCGCGCATCTCCCCTCCCACCCTCGGCCAGGAAACTCCAAAATGGCTCTTCCCGCTACCTCGATCCATCCTCCGCCCTGAAGTCTTCCTCCTCCGTGAGCCGCAAGCGCCCACGAGCTAGTCACTCTCCAGCGTCCCCTTCCTTCGACTCAGACTCCGATTCCGACTCGGCCTCGGATGACGACTGGCAAGATCAGCTCGACCCACGAAAGCGCCTCAAGCGTCTCGAACAACGGCGGATTATCGACCCCAACCGTCGGGTCCGTCATCCCAAGGTATGGAAGGGCGACAAGGAGACAGACAATGAATTGTTACCAATAATTCACGCCGTGGAAGTGGCCAGCCTGAGCGAAAAATGCCAACCTGTCATGGGTCTGTCAAGAGATGAGGTGGGCGTCCGGTTACGCTACCCGGGCTCCAACTACAAGGAGAAGTACGCTTTCCGATTTTTGCCACTATTCTTAAAGACTGCTATTTTGGCTTTTGACAAGGTAAATACAGTTTGGCCCGCGCATTGAAAGGCTAACATTGCACCTCTTTCACAGGTACGAACTGGTAAAAGGTAAAGACAAAATCGAAGGCGCTCAGGATATCTTGACAGTAGTCCGTCATGTCGCATCCATCTACCTCTCCGAAGAGGAAGCGCGCCCCTTTCTAGACCAAAACTCCGGCATCTACCGCCGGCTGGAACGCTGCAAGAATCTCAATGACGGCAAAGGCTTCAAAGCAGCGCTGAAAGAGTATAGCGAGAGTCTATTTACTCTCCAGCGCAAAGGTGTGATCGCCAAGAACCTGGAAAGTATGCGAGGAGTCCCGCAGGAACTGGTCTCCTTCATCCTAGACCAGGTATACGACCGCACCGTAGCCCCCAAAGTCGAGCTCCTCGCCAAGTACGAAAACGGCACCGACAACGTTTATGGCGAACTCCTCCACCCTTTCATCTCCGACATTTTCGAGCGGACACAATTAACCTCGGATATGGTCTTCGTTGATCTGGGTTCCGGAGTCGGAAACGTTGTTCTTCAAGCGGCGCTAGAAGTAGGCTGTGAAAGTTGGGGGTGCGAGATGATGGAGAACGCTTGCAACCTCGCCGATGCGCAAAAGAAGGAGTTTGCCGCTCGCTGTCGCCTATGGGGCATCGCGCCAGGGAAGGTGTATCTTGAACGGGGAGACTTCCGCAAGAACGAACCGATTCTCGAGTCCCTCAAACGCGCCGACGTGGTGCTGGTGAACAACCAAGCCTTCACCTCACAACTCAACGATAATCTTGTCAACATGTTCCTCGACCTGAAGATCGGATGCAAGATAGTGTCGCTCAAGACTTTTGTGCACGACAACAAGCTGGCCGAGAACGATGTCGCTTCGTCGATTTTGGATGTGGAGCATTTGACATACCCGGAGGAGTATGTCAGCTGGACGGGGGCGGCGGGGACGTATTGTATCTCGACGAGGAAGTAATTTTCTCTGTGTTTGGTTTTCTTCTGTTAGGACAGGAGCGTTTTGGTAACGTTGAGCGTTATAGAAAAGCGCGGTGCTGGAAGGATGGACATCTGGTTTTTGGGAGGTTCGGGCGTTGAATACTTGTTCAAGTATTGCTTTTCATGATTTGCTCATGTATAAAGAGACTAGGGAAGAAAAGAAAGCGAAAGAGGAACAGCGCGAGCGAAAAGACCGCATGTATAATGTAGACGCACCTTGTTCAGATATCCACATCCATTCCAAAAGTATATCAGTGAGAGCATGCTGTCCCTGAAATCGACTGTTTCGTCTTCAACGCAACCATTGTTGTTGCGATGAAATCCGGCGCAAATTCACCTCTTCTTCCTTCCCGAGGAAGAATGCGGTTCATGTTCCAGATTCATCGCCTCAGCCTCTTGACCTATCCGCCTCATATACCGATCGAGAAGCTGCTTGTACTCGGCTTCTTTTGTCGCGCGCTGCTTCTCGACTTGGTCGAGCTGCATGTTGAGAACCGCAAGCTCATCTTGGACGTCCTCGACCAGCTTCTTTTTCGCGCGGAGTTCTTCCTCCCGATCGCGGAGTTTCCGAGACAGCGTGCGATGCTGGGAGGTCAGATCTTGGAGGGCTTTCGAATCCTGAGTGGTTCTGGCGCGGAGGCGGACGAGCTCTTCGTCGGCTTTTTGGAGGCGGGACTGGAAGTGGGATTTGGAGCGGAGGGCTTCGGCGAGGTCGAGGCGGAGGCGAGTTATGGTTGGTGTGTCATCTTGGGTTGCTGCTGGTGGGGACGGGGTTCCCTTTGGGGGTTTTGTATTTGGGGAGGAGGTGGTTTGGGAGGATAGTTGGGATTGGAGCGAGGCTTTTTCGGCTTCGAGGGAGGAGAGGCGGTCGCAGAGGAGGGAGTCTGATGGGAGGGAAAGTTAGTTTGGGAAGGGAGGAGGAGGGAGGGGGAGGAGGTGATGGTGATGGCGGGGTTGGTGTGTGCTGTTGTCGTTTTGAAGAGTGGAACTGGCTTGGACTGACAGGCTGCGATTAGCTCGCGGTTAACGGGATGCTGCTTCTCGGCATCCCTGATTCCGGTGATGTATTCTGTTCGCCAGTCTTCCATGGCTGGAGGCGGTAAGAAGGGGGATGTAAATTAGAGTATCACCCAAAGAAGACAAGCAAAGAAGAGAGAAAGCGAAGTTGAGAAACGGATAACGAATGTCCGGGAGCTTAAAGTTGGGCCATGATGCAGTGAAGGTGAATTTACATGTTGAACCCCGCGATTGTGACAGGGGTTGTCGGTGAGCTTGGGGGTTGGGGTTGCCTTGTTTGCTCAGGGGTCCGTGCTTGCCAGGCAGGGGGTCACACAGTGTGGATTGCGCGGTAGCCAGCTCACAACTGGAGCAGGCTGGGCAGTGAGCTCCCCCGAGCATCAGTGTGAGCTGGGATGCATCACCAAACAACATCCGCAGGACCAAATATGGGGAGATGACAAAAGATGGACGTCGCTCATCCAACTGCAGGCTGGGAACAGCTTGGTCCGTCATTTTACCGCAAGGTGCAGCTGTATACCCAGGTTTTTGATCAGGACCTGGACCTGGACAACTATATCGTCGCCGGTGCACCTTACAGCGGTGCTATAGGTGAGTGGCTGCCAACCCGCATATCCCCGATCCCCCCATGATGGATGTTGACACCCGACAGCTTTATATCGTGATGAAGGCAAACTGGTAGCATATCAACCAACGAGAGCATCCAAGCCTAGTATCGACATCTATAGCTGTGCCGGGGGCGAACCGATACTCTCAATACCGTGGGACAACGGCTCTATCAAGGGCCTTGGCTGGTCTGAAGATGAGAAGTTGCTGGTCATCACTGCCGATGGTACTGTGAGATGTTATTTCGACTTGCAAGGAGAGTTTACTCAGTTCTCACTTGGAAATGGGGCCGAAGACTCGGGTGTCAAGTCCTGCAAATTCTATGCCCATGGCCTCGTTGCGCTTCTCAACAACAACTCCCTTATCTCAGTCTCCTCATACAGTGAGCCTCGGCCAAAGCTCCTTGCACCACCTCCAGAAGGACAGGTCGACTCTTGGAGTCTTATTCCGCCATCATATACAAACTCTCGATCGGTCGAAGTCCTTCTCAGTATTGGCCAAACCATCTATGTGTCAGATGCTACAGCCTGTGAAGATCGCGGCCTAGACCAAGGGCCTTTTACTCATATCACTGTGTCGCCGAGTGGGAAATTTGTGGCATTATACACCAAGGCCGGAAAGGTTCACGTTATCAACAGCACATTCGAAGAGAATCTGAGCGAGCATGACTCCAAATCCAAGATTCCGCCAAAATACGTTGAGTGGTGTGGCAACGATGCGGTTGTCATTGCCTGGGAAGATGAGGTTCACCTTGTTGGTCCATATGGGGAGTCGGTCAAGTTCTATTACGACAGTGGTCGAGTCCATCTCTTGCCCGGTGAGTGACCTCTGAGATAATAATCCTGGTCATCTACTAACCAGTGCCAGACTATGACGGCGTAAGGATCATCGCCAACGACAGATGCGATTTCCTTCAAAAAGTCCCGGAGGATACGGAAGAGGTATTCAAGCTAGGCTCCGATTCACCAGCATCCATTCTACTCGATGCCGTGGAGCAGCTTGAAATGCAGTCCCCAAAAGCAGACGACAACGTTCAGCTTATTCGCCCTCACCTTGTCGGGGCAGTTGACAAGTGCGTCAACGCCGCTGGTCAAGAATTCAGTGAACACTGGCAGAAGCAACTTCTCAAAGCCGCCTCCTTTGGTAAATCCGTCCTCGACATCTACAACAGCGACGACTTTGTCGACATGTGCGAAACCCTCCGTGTTCTCAATGCCGTCCGTAATTACAAGATTGGCCTCCCCTTATCCTACGAGCAATACCAGCGTCTGTCCCCATCTGGACTTATCGCCCGCTTGCTCAATCGCCACGAATATCTTCTTGCGCTCCGGATAGCAGCTTATCTCCGCCTCCCAACAGACAAAATCTACGTCCATTGGGCGTCAGCCAAGGTTCGACTAGGCTCAGAAGACGATGACACCACCTGCCGAAAGATTGTTGAAAAGCTCTCAGGAAAGCCGGGAATTTCATTCGAAGCCATCGCCAGGGCAGCCTACGAAGAGGGAAGGGGCCGCCTGGCTACCGAACTGCTCAACCACGAACCTCGTGCTGGGAGGCAAGTTCCCTTGCTCCTTTCGATGGAAGAAGACGAACTCGCTCTGGACAAGGCCATCGAGTCGGGCGATACAGATCTGATCTACTTTGTCCTCCACCAACTCCGGCGGAAACTACCCCTGGCTTCCTTCTTCCGCGTGATCAACTCCCGACCCACCGCCACTGCCTTGGTAGAAGCAGCTGCCCATGAGGGAGACGGCGACGGCCACGAGGACACCGCCATGCTGAAAGATCTCTACTACCAAGACGACCGCCGGGTAGACGGAGCGGCAGTTTTTGTCAGGGAAGCGTTGAGACAGCCGGAGAGTAGGACTGCGGGTGATAAACTTGCCTTGGCTGCCAAGTTGCTGGCGGATAACGCCAAAGAAAACGCCTTTGAGATTGGAGTGCTGAAGGAAGCGAGCTTGCTGCTGAGACTGCAGGAGGGCTTTGACAGAGACCTGGGGGATCACTTCGCAGGCCTCAGCGTCCAGCAGACAATGTTCAAGCTCTACAGATTGGGCTACAGCGGGCGCGCAAAGAAGATTCAGAGCGAATTCAAAGTTCCTGAAAGAGTAGGGTGGTGGGTTAGGTGTGTTCTCCTCTTTCCTTCCCCTTTTCCCTATCGCACAATACTAACACATTCATAACCACCTTAGACTGCAAGCGTTGGTGGCAAAGAGAGACTGGAACGAGATCGAGGAGATCTCCAAGCAGAGGAAATCCCCGATTGGGTGGGAACCGTTTTTTAATCAGTGCCTGCAGGCGGGGAACCCGAGGTTGGCGGCGTTGTTTATTCCAAAGTGCACGGGGCTGGAGCACGGGGCGACGATCACGATGTATGAGAAGTGCGGGATGAGGGTTAGGGCGGCGGAGGAGGCGGTGAAGATGAGGGATGCGGAGAGCTGGGCGAGGTTGTTGGAGGCGGCGGGGAGGGGGTCGAATGAGGGGAGGGAGATTGAGAGGTTGGGGGCTACGGTGTTTAAGAGGTAGTTTATCAGTAGGGGGGACGGGGAGGAGATTGTTTGTGTAGGGGGTTTTAGATGAGGTAATACCCATAGGGAATGTCTTTTTTTTACAACTTTTCATGGTTCCGGCTGGGACGTATCAGAGTGTTGTGCATCATGTAGGCCCGGAATCCAAGAGAGTTTGAAAGGAGTCGTGCTCATAAGGATGTGTTGGCTGATTACCCATTTCCTGTAGGAGGTCTTCTCTTTTTCACGTATTGAAGTGGAAAAGGCCTGATATTGCGTGAATTCGATTGCCATGACTGGTTAAAACACATCTTTGAACAAGTAGTAAACAACTCACCCAACACCCACGCGGAATCCCCTTCCAAAACGCCATCCCCTCCCATATGTTTGTTCACATCGTGATAATTTGACAAATGCCTATCCCCCCACCCTCTGTCCCACCCCTTTCCGTTTTCGCCCATGATTTTCCCTCCAAAATACCAACCTTCCAACCCTCAAACTCCATCCCTAAAGATAAAAATAAAAATAAAAATCAATGCATGCCTGCAATGTTTGTTAGATGCCTTATGCACTGACCTGCTGTGATTTTGTTGTGGATATGCAGAACGGACAAACTGTTGGAGTAAAGTGCAGAGAGCAGTAAAAACAGATATCGCAGCAAATATGTTCAAAAACAATGTATGAGCGATGAATGATGTTTCCTAAGGCAAATCTCAAAACACGCACACAAAAACCAAAGCCAGCAAAACAAGCGATGAGAGTGACCGATGACAGAATGAAACCAAAAACCAGAAAAAACTCGAACTCAATTACCCGTTTCCATCCCATCCAAAAAAGAAAAAGAGATTTCCGCTCCTTTCCCCCCCTTTGTGCGGGTGCTTGAGTGCCTGTTCAAAAAAAAGTACGAAAACTCCGTTGTTGATGCCAAATTCCCACACACTCGTAATGTTTCCCTCGCTCGTTCGAATCGATCTCTTCCCCTTTCTCACTCTCTCCCCTTCTTTTCCCAGCAACTAATTTAACAAAAAAAGACTAGAGAGAGAACATGCTCTATACCCGCGAATATGACACTTCCGTCCCTGCCGTTGTGCTTTCCATGTTCCTGTCGCAATATATGTTGTAGAGAAACCATGAAAACAAACTCCCAACACCCCGGACACCATACACCTAAACTCAACACGCCTAATCTCTCAATGACGGCAACACAGACCCTGGCTGACTCTGCTGCTGAGGCTGTGGCAAATGCTGCTGTTGACTGATGGTGTGGTCACTCAACCTAGCAAAAGTATCAGTACTCTGCATCACACGCTGAAAACCCGCAGTGTCATTGGCAGGCGCACCCTGAGCTGTAGCTCCACCACCCTCGGCCCTTTGTCTCAGGCCGCTCCCATCAAAGACCCAAGGCCCAGCATCATTTCTTGGCGTGATCGGTCCTTCGTTATTGGCGACGAGCGGCCCCGTAGGAGATGGTGTCCTATGCCCTCCAGCAGCATGAATAGGTACGGGGCTCGACTGAGCATGTGGTAGTGGTGGTCGGATTGCAGTAGGGCTTGCTGTCGGATCTCGCGTGTCGATGAGTGTGATGTCGGCCACAGGGGGTGGTTGGTGATGCTGTGCTGGGACGTCCACCATTACCACATCCGATTCACTTTCGCTTTGTATGACAGGAACCGGTACTGGCAGTGGAGGCTGCTGTGGTGCGATCAGGGTGGCTTGACGGGTGGCCCGGACAGACTCCCTAGACTTCCGTGGTGGAGCTTCGCTGTTGGCAGGGGCTAAGAGAGTACCTTCGGGGTTGGACTTTGCTCCTTCATCAGAGTCTAGCTGTTCCCATTCTTCGGGGTCTTCCACTTCAGCCTCGAGGTCGGCGGCTGCGCGGCAGTTGGGACAGATGAAGATAGGGTAAGATGGCGAGTTGAGCAGCGCTCGGATGCATTTGAAGTGCCATGTGTGGGAACATGGAGCAACAAATAAAGATTGGCATGGCTGTGACAGAGGTTAGAACCTTGTTGGGCAATCAGGTGGAGCCCGCACAGGGGTATCAAGACATACCGCGATGCTATTTAGACATATTGAGCAGTCTTGAGTATATGATTGAGCTGACGAATCCTGAGCTGAGCCGGCCGTCATATTTCGGAGCCGTTTGTGTGAGGTCAAGCTAGCGATGGGAGGTCAGCATATGGAACCACGGTTCTAGTGGATAGCGCCCACGTTTCTGGGAGCACATGTACGATGAGACTTACTTGAAGGCGTTTAGTTTATTCTGCCACCCGCGGTTCAGTTCGAGTCTCATTTTAACGCAGCGAAAAATCATTTCCTCCCCACCCTTGAAATCAATACCCAGCTGCACAATATCGCCATCGTTCACTGCAAATGGCTTGGACTCGGTGCCGGGAGGGCTGAGACGGATGTGGTTGAGAAAGGTACCAGAACTGCTCTTAACGTCCTTGATGAACCATTTACCATCCTCGTACCAGAACTCGCAGTGCCGTCGGCTGACAACCTTGCTCTTGAATCCCACGGGTGCTGCAGAGGGCATGTTGGTGGGAATGTTGGGCTGGTTGTCCCTCTCCGAATACCTGCCGACCCGAATAACTTCATTGCCGGTTGGGAGCGTACGCGAAATGGTGGGGAATTTGAGAGACGGGCGAGTCGCACGGGGGTCGTGAAAGGCACTGAATCGGATCGAGGGCAGGATGTCGGTGCTGGAGCTCCCTGGTTCGGCGGGCGTCAAGACGGCATCCCCCACGGTGGCGGAGCGGGCCCGGGTCATGGTGGTGGTGCTGACGGGAGGGGCAAGTCCTCCTCCTCCTCCTCCTCCTCTAGATCTTTCGGTGAAGGCAGAGTTCAGAGGATCGGCAGGAAACGGGCCGGAAGAGCTCGGTGATGCGGTGGGCGATGGGAGGCCGAGTGGTTGGGCTAGTGTTGGGGCAGGCTGCAGGAAGGGGTTGGAGCGACTCGAGTGTGAAGGGTGGGTATTATTAGCGTTGATGATGTTATTATGACTACGGCTGTTGCTGGTTTCCGACGTTGGAGAGGGGACGAGCCGGTCGGGCGAGAGAAGTGCTGGAGAGTTGAACGATGGATTGTGACTCGGGGAGTTTGTCTGGTGCTGGCTCTGGCTCTGGTTGGTGTGGGCGTGGGTGCCGTGCTCGCGGGACAGGAGGTGGTTCTGGGTGTAATTACGAAAGTAACTCAGGCCTCTCAGACGACTGGTCCTGGTGGGCGAGACTGGAGCAGGTGATACGGGACCCCCCGGAGACGCGGGCGACGCTACAGGTTGCGTAAACATTGATCAAAAACAAAAAGGGCCACTGATGTTGACATGAGAGCGAGAAACGAGGCGAGTTGGAAGATGTTGTCAAAGGGGTGAAATTTGCGGTGGGTATTGTAACAGCACGTCGCGGTTAGTGGTTGGGGATTTTGGGGGGGGGCGTCCAGAGCCTAGGCTACCTCAAGGCGCGACTGATAGGGCAGAACCTGGAAAGTCAGCAGCAGCCATCGTTCGACCGCTTCCGTCGGCCAGCCCGCCGCACGCTCGCAGAAACTAATTCCTACCGTCTATCTAGTCCAGTGTTCCAGTGTTCCAGAAATACCAGAGACAAGAATCCCAAGTAAAACATATCCAGACCTTGGGGTTTATTTCTCCGCCCCTCCTGTCGTGCCTCCTGGTCCCTGGACAAGTCCATTACAGTTTGCTGCCCGCCGCATGATTCGATCAACCCTGCTTTTTACATCACTTGGCCGGGCCATGCGCACTGTGTTACTGACTGTGCTTCGCCGCCTGCAGGTGCAGGGATGTCCGGCACCTTACGTAAGACCCACCCACCGCAAGGGAATTTCTTATCGATAAGCTCGAGAACATCATCGATGGATCTGCCTTGGTGGTGCTTGTGGATGTGCCCTTTGCGCAACCCCTCAGGAATTTCGCATCCGGTATTTTCAGCCTCGCGCAAGCCGGAGTATACGCTGATCTGCTGCTGCTGGATCGCAAGCCGCAGTCATGTTCAGATCTTGCCGGCCCACGAGGCTGTTGAGCCAGACTCATCTTCCATGGCGCCCCACGAGGTCGAGCTGCTCGCCCCTCGGCGCAAGGCGCTATGCTACTGAACATGTCCGGAAATACGAAAAGGCATACCAGGAGCTCAAGGCTAGGAAGGCTGCCGGATTAGGAAACAAGGTGAGACTAGATCTTGAACCCCAAAGAGGTTCAACCTTGTGGCTATGACTAACATATTCCTCGTCTACAGGATCCAACGGAAACCGACAAAATCACCACATTATCAAATGGAATTCGAGTTGCCTCGGAGGATCTACCCGACGCTTTTTCAGGAGTGGGAGTCTACATCGATGCCGGCTCACGATACGAGAACGATTCCCTGCGGGGCGCCAGCCACATCATGGACAGATTAGCGTTCAAGTCGACAGGAACAAGGTCAGCAGACGAGATGCTAGAGACAGTGGAACAGCTGGGAGGCAACATTCAATGCGCTTCGTCCAGGGAATCGATGATGTATCAGGCAGCGACCTTCAACTCTGCCATTCCGACAACTGTCGAATTGCTGGCCGACACGATCCGGAACCCACGGCTTACGGATGAGGAGATTGTTCAACAGCTCGAGACAGCGGAGTACGAAGTCGGAGAGATTTGGTCCAAGCCGGAACTAATCCTTCCAGAGTTGGTGCATACAGCGGCTTTTAAGGACAACACACTAGGCAACCCCTTGCTTTGCCCTCACGAGAGGTTAGGTGTGATCAATAGGGATGTCATCCAGGCTTACAGGGATGCCTTCTATCAGCCTGATCGCATGGTGGTAGCATTCGCCGGTGTTCCTCACGCCGAGGCCGTTCAGCTGGCAGAGAAATACTTTGGTGACATGGAGCGCACAAAATCACGCTCTTCATCGGCAAGTTCAGAATCCTCTTCACAACAATCAACACCTTCCTCTTCTACCGCTTCCACACCACCCACATCCCCCGAAGAACAGTCAGAACAACCATCCGGCCTCTTCGGCAAGATCCTCAAGAACCTCGCCCCACAACAGACCTCCGCCCAATCCTCGATTCTTCACCCAGTAATCACCCCCATTACTGAGTCGGACCTCCTCCGCCCCGCCACCTATACCGGCGGCTTCCTCTCTCTTCCAACTCAGCCACCGCCTATCAACCCAAATCTCCCAACATTCACCCACATCCACCTCTGCTTCGAAGGTCTCCCAATTTCCTCTCCAGATATCTTCGCCTTGGCCACCCTCCAAACCCTCCTCGGAGGCGGCGGCTCCTTCTCCGCCGGTGGCCCAGGAAAGGGCATGTACTCCCGCCTCTACACCAACGTCCTCAACCAACATGGCTGGGTCGAGTCCTGCGTGGCCTTCAACCACTCCTACAAGGACTCCGGCCTGTTCGGCATCGCAGCTTCCTGCTACCCAGGCCGTACCATCCCCATGCTCCACGTGATGTGTCGCGAACTCCAAGCCCTCACCCATGACTCCGGGTTCTCCGCCCTCGGCGATGTAGAAGTCAACCGGGCCAAGAACCAGCTCCGGTCAAGCTTGCTCATGAACCTCGAGAGCAGAATGGTCGAGCTGGAGGATCTGGGAAGACAAGTCCAGGTCCATGGGAAGAAGATTCCAGTAAGGGAGATGACGTACCAGATCCACAAGTTGACTCCTCAAGATTTGAGGAGAGTAGCGAAGATGGTGCTGGGCGGGTTGGTGAGGAACCCAGGGGGTGGAAGCGGGGCGCCGACGGTGGTGCTGCAGGAAGCGAGCCAGCATGGGGGAGGGAGACAGGAAGTTCTGAGCTGGGGCCAGATACAGGATATCATTGCCAGCTGGAAGCTCGGGAGGAACTAGGCGGCCATAGAGAGAAGTATGTACGATTAGGGATAGATGGAAAGAAATGTGTATCTAGGTAGGGAATGAAGAGAAATTTACAAATCAACATGACACAGACCCCTTTCTTGCATATAACTTGGGGAACTGGTTGCCGGCCTAGGTAACCTGCCACGTCTTGTCTAGAGCCACTCAAGCTGCCGTGCCTTCCTACTGTCAAGACCACTCCCCCAACCTAAGTAGGAAGGAGCAAACCACGGTATTTATATTAGGGCCCGGAACATTCTTGCCAACAGGTTGGCCGGTGAGCTTTTTGTTTTTTTTTCTCCACCTATTATTTTTCATTTTACTTAATGAACCTGGTGTCGTTGGACATGATGGGTGGGTATTTTCTTTCCTTTTCCGGCTTTCATTTGATGGCAGCGTATTGTTGAGTATTGTTGACTGACCCTTGATGATACACATGTGATATTATCAGTTATACGGAAGAAGAGCAAGGAACTGGAGGTTTGTCATAATACTTTTGTCTTTTTGCTGCCTACCTACTAACCTAATTTCTAGAGGTATATATATTTCGTTCCATCTCCTCCTCCCATCCATAGCACAAGCACCATCACCAAATGCAAGTCAACAAAAGAAAAAGCCATCATCGAGTAAGATCTTCTTCTGACAAAACAAAAAGAACGAGTGGAGAAATGACTCAGGTTTTTGGATTTCCTTACTCGCATCCCTTCCTCCGTTGTTTGTTTTGTATCTTAGGACGTTTACCACCCTTGATTTTCCAATCCTCCCCCTCCCTCCAAGGCAAAAAAGAACGCCCCCCATATTGATCATGTGCAGTCAATCAATCAATCATACTATACATCCCACCGCCCACTTGTTTAATACCCAGGATGACCAGCCATTCCCGGTGGGTGCCCATCCAAATCGACTCCCTCAACCACCTGCCTCTGGTGCGCGCTCCTCTGCACCAAATTACCGAAATACCTCAGCGCATCGCTGCTCTCCTTCCTCACCTTGACCGTCTCATCCCGTCTCACGCCGAGCTGCTCGACAGACTTCTGGAGACCAACTCTGAGGTTGTTGGAAGGAATGAGCAAGACCTTGCGGACCTTTCCAGAGATGCGACTGCTGTTCTGATGAACATAGTCCATCGCCTCGAGCTGGGTGGCGATCTTTTGGCTCAGGCGGGCGGGGAGGGAGTGAGGGATCTGGGAGAGGACGTAGAAAGCTAGTGCCGCAGCTATAAAGGTTGTCAGTATCATAATTTAAGAGGCCAGGGAGGGGGGAGAGCTTACCACCGGCAATAACACCAGGAATGATCAGCTTCCGCAGGTTATCACTTCCAAGGATCTGAGCAGCCCGGAGCGCGAGGTTCACCTGGCTGTATCCACTAATCACAGTTGTGCCAACCACACCCGCCACCGTCAGGGCCATACCGGCCTTCTCTTCCCTCTGCATGAGCGTAGAGAAATCAACAAAGTCAGCAAACTCAGTCGAGATATCCACCTGGCGAGCCAAGGCGTCCTTCCGGCCCTGGAACATGACCTCAGACTTAAAGTTGAGGTTTTGGTACTCATCCCCAAGATGCTTGATGCCAAGCTTCTTGATCGACTCGACACCAGCAACGGTCTTCTTGCGGGCATTCTCCTCACAGTGAACGACCGAGGCAGCGATATGCGAAAGCATGGCAGCCTTGAGGTCATCGGCATACTGGAAGGCGCTGAAGAGACCAGGGTACTCAATCCCCAGATTATCATCTCCGGCGTAGTTGATGGCTGAGTTGATGGTGGTGCGGGAGTAGTCGTAGACTTGCTGGCAGGTGTCCTCGATAGTGCGGTCGACTTGTTCGCTGATCTCTGCCCTGGCCCGCTTTCCAGCCTCAAGTTGAGGCTCGAGCGCTTGAAGTTCCGAATTGACCCGGTCATACTCTGCCTGAGCAACCTCGGTGTTGACTGTAGCGAGAACGTTGACGTCGTTGAGGATGTTGGTCAGGTAGGTCTTGGCAGGAGCCAACTTGGAGCGCGCGCGCTTCTCCAGCACAAACCTCCGCAGAGATTGCTCAAGCGCAGAGAAGTCTCGGGCCATCTCCTTGTCTTTACCCTTGCCCTTGGGGTCATTATCCCCAGGGTCGTCGCCGAATCCACCTCCGCTAGAGCTTCCAGAACCACCGCCGCCGCCGCCGGGCCCGCCAGGAGGAGAGGGTGCCACTGGGATGGCGGAACTGGAAACGAAATGCACGAGTTCGCCGGCCTCCTTGTATGTCGCAGGGCTAAGACCCCTGATCTGGCTGAGAATTTGCTTCTGGCACCGGTCCTTGTCCCTGATGTTGTCGAAGTGGTTGACCACAACGAAGAGATAAGCCTTCTCAGCGGCAGCCGCCCTAATGAACTCGGTACCCGTTTGCGTGAAGTGGTTCATCGCTGATACGACAAACACTACCACGTCAATCTCCTCCTGGCGGGCGAAAATAGCCGTGGTCTTGGTGGTATCCATGTTGAGACCAGGGGCGTCGATGAGGGCGATATCAACCACACCGTTGTTCAGCAGGGACTCATCGATAGACCTCGCATCCTTGACATACACCTTGCACTGCAGGTACATGGTGTTGTCAATCACAATTCTTTCCAACTCTTGCAGGGGATAGACGTCGTAGGTAGCTTCATCATGGCGGTTGTACACGGAATCCCTGTGCACAGCATGAACCTCCTCGATACCGCAGTTTTCCCTCGCATCCAAAACCTCGCAGAAAATGCTCGTGCATGGCTGTTGGTCTTCGGGGAGAACCTTTCGTCGCAACAGGGCGTTGCAGAATGTCGATTTTCCGGCGTTCAGATCACCCGTGACCAAGACCTTGCTTGAAGTGTCCTCGATACGCTCCCGAAGAGCCTGAAGGTGTCTGATGCTAGACTGAATCTTCCCATCCAACAAGGCAGCAACTGAGCTCTTCTCCAGCGAATGCACCAATTCCATCTGGTGCAACGCGCCCAACTTCAAATCCAACTTCAAAACCGAAAACTCCTGTGCAATCTGAGGTGATACGAGACGGGGCTCGGCGACGGTTCTGGTCTCGGCGGATCGGCTAGACTCGGCGGCGGCGGCGTCCTCCAGCGAAGTCATAGCTCGTCGGAGGGGAGGGTGGGGGGCGTTGAACTGCGGTCCATTTGCCAGGTCACCGGCAGTCGAATAGGCCTGGTGAAATCCTGGCCGCGACGACGGGCGGGAAGGCGAATCGAGAGCGGCACGCTGAACTGAGGGGTAGTGAGCGGGCCATGTCTCGTTGAAGCGTTGTAGGTCGCTCAGCAGCTCGACGACGGTGCTGATGGCTCGGCCGAGTGTGTTTCGGTGTTGATTATACCAGAGCTGGTGAACGGCGCTGGCTTGAGCGGAGCGGTCGGCTTCGTTGCTGTGGCCGGCACGCATTGGCCGGTCTTCGTGAATGACATTATCCCAACCCGAAGAGGCCGGGTTAAACAACGACGAGTTGACGTCGTCGCCGGCGATGCTGCCGTATCCAGAGTCCTGCTCCAACATGGCTTGAAGTCGTGCAGCGTTTGCAGAGGAGCCGTTACCGACAGTCATGTAAGAAGGAGCTGTCGATGCGCGCGGGGGACGGTCATAATTTGAGTCGGCGTCATTCGGTTCGTGATGGGCATCGGCATCGGGATTGGCGTCGTTGGGCCGCCGCACACCCTTGCCTTTTGGCGAAAAGTACTCTTGGCTCATGGTGAGAGCGTGCCACGTATCGAGGACGGGGGACGGGGCGGATGGTGTGCAGGGCAGTCTAGTCAAGAATCATAACGAAGGCTTGTGTTGGCTCTGGCAGTCGGGCAATTGCTCGGTTGACGTTTTTCATCATGCTTCCCCGTTGTCCGCATGATTTTTAGCGGAGCGGCAAATCTCCCGTTCGTCGCAACCAAAGGCAACCTCTGATTGGCTGTAGCCTATCCCGAACATCCCATTTTCTGATAACACTGATAGGACGTTTCCTCCATACCAAGCTCTCTACTTGAGGCCTTGGGGTTGAGGTGCTGACTGACAGTCGAACAAAAGGGGTACGCCATTCAAGAGCTCGTTGGAAAGTGTCCGAAGAGCATACTATTCCCATGTCTACATAGAGCGAGCTCAGTTTGCAGTGTCAATGCACAGGTTCTCGAAATACAGATTCCATGCCACTGTTTCATGTCGTTGACACATGCAATTTGCGGGGCAAAGCCTGAGTGGGATGAGGTCACTGTGGGTTTGCACCCTGTGAACTCTCAGCGTCCGTGTTTAGCGTGGTGTGGCTGCAAAACCTCAGAGTGGCTTGCGCGTCCGCGGCGGGTTACAGGCCGCTGCCTTGTCAGATAGCGCATCTCCAAGACAACCAGACAACCAACTTTGGCGCAGTCTGCTCCGGGACTCTCCATTGACTCAACTACACACGTTCTTTTCTCAATATACAATATCGCCCAGATTCCACACCAACAGTCGGCAAGATGAATGTGAGTGCCCGCACCGCCCACCACCTCATAACGCTGGTCGAGACTGACGATCACTCAAAGATCCTAGAATGGGCTTTTGGCAAGCGCATGACGCCAGCAGAGCGCTTGCGCAAGAACCAGCGGCTCCTCGACAAGGCGATAAGGGAATTGGATCAGCAGCGCGTCAAACTTGAGAAGCAGGAGAAGACCCTCGTCGCCCAGATTCGCCAGAGCGCTCAGAAGGGCCAGATGGGTGCTTGCAAGATTCAAGCAAAGGATTTGGTTCGTACCAGGCGATATATCGACAAATTCTATGGCATGAAGAGCCAGCTGCAAAAGATCTCTCTCCGTCTCCAGACATACCGCACGAACGAGCAGATGATGCAGGCCATGAAGGGTGCCACGATGGCGCTCGGGAGCATGAATCGCACCATGAACCTTCCCTCTCTCCAGCGAATTGCCATGGAATTCGAGCGCGAAAACGATATTATGGAACAAAGACAGGAGATGATGGATGATGCCATTGACGACGCCATGGATGTTGGTGCCGAGGAAGAAGGCGATGAGATTGTAGAGCAGGTGCTGGAGGAGATTGGTGTAGATTTGAGCCAAGCAGTAAGTATTGTTGGTTTCCATTATATTCTTGTTGTCATACTAATGAAGTTCAAATTATAGCTCGGCGAAACACCTTCAGGTCTCCAGTCCAATTCTGTGCCGGAAACCAAGATTGCGCAGGCGGTTGGGGGTGGTGGCGGTGGTGGTGGAGATCCAGGCGACGACGACCTACAAGCTCGACTGGACAGTCTCAGACGATAATAGAAGGGGGTGGAGTTGTAAATGAGCATGGTTAGGTTGCGGGTTTATGTTCTTACGGAGTTGGTGCTTTGATGTGGAATTTGCCAACTTTCTACAAGGCATCCGAAAGGTTGCAAGGCCTATTTGTCACGGTAGCCCGCTGGCATGTCTGTTTCTGGGATTTCGCTTCATCACGGCGCAATTGTGTTTTACGTAGCGGAGGATGATTCATGAATAATTTTAGGCATGTACAAGGACCCTGACTGGTTTTCAAAAGCCGTTTCCCGTAAAGGGGCAGAATTCCAAAAGCTCAGTTCTTTGTTCTCGTCATTGACTTGCATGTAACATTACATCAACACAGACTCCGGGCCACCTCACCAGTGTCTTCCGCTCGTAGAAAGTATAACACTTCCGTCTACGGCTACACCACATCAGCATCTGCCTCGCCATCGTCAAACACCAAGCCCAACAACCTCGTGGGCCGCCCGGTCCAACAACCTTGACAACCTTGGCGATCTTGGCAACCCATCGAGACAAGGGTCGTTAGTGCCCAGCCTACCTATCGATTGCCATCACCCCACTTTCGCACCGCTGACGCCCAGGCTACGCCCTGCTGCAAGCAACACCAGCGACCGCCAGCCATCAAGCGTGACAGTCTCACAGATCGACACCGGCCTGGCCTCCTGAGAGTTGACCCGCTGGCAGCCTGCCACTCCTGTCAGACACAGCATCATCGTTTTGACCGTACCGTACCTTACCGTATTCTCGTCGTCCCCAGCCGATTCCACTTTCCCGCAACCTCAACTCGCGCACCTTCCAGAGCAGCCGCCGCCGCAGCTTTTGGGCATTACATCATCCCAGGGCCACACCTTTCCCATCACAAGACCCCTCATTCAACCCAGGCACCAACCCGCCAACCCACCAACAACCTTCCTGTCCTCCTGTCCTCCTGCCCATTCTGTCTCACCTCACGGCCCATTGGATCCCGACAAGAAGCACTGGCGCACTATCACCACCTCCCAAGCGCCGACCCTTAGGAATTCCTCGTTCGACATCAAGTGGTAATACTTGCCCACCTATCGATACACCGAAGCGCAAACTGTGCAACATCGTGTACAGTAGCATCCATCTCGAGTCGATCTCCGGCATTACAGATTGCCTAACTGCTCGGCCTTACCATCTTCTTGCGTCATTGTCCTGCTTGTTGGCACCCCGCTCTTCCCAGTTGAATCCCTTGATTTTGCCTGGGGCTACCTTACTTTTCACCCTCCTACCTCATAACAACATCCAACCTGGCAGGAAGCAAATTGCGCAGTCTCTCCCAGGGAGGCCTGCTGAGGATGTTTGGCAGTTCCAAGTCAGACAGCGGCATCGCGGACTCGAACAGCAGCCACAAGGGCAAGGCAGGCAGCAAGTCACCTTCTCCGGAAAAGGACGACGCCAGTTCCGACCGCGCAACTCCATCTCCGACCAAGACCACGGAGCAGGCTGCGAGTGGCGAGAAGCGGAGTGGCAATGGCAGTCCTCCCAGCGCGGGCAGCTCGGCTGAGCAGAAGAAGCGCCGGAGCAGCGGGGTGAGCGCCAAAGCCAGCAACCTGATAGCCCAGGCGAAGAACAGTCTCTTCACCCCGTCTGGGAAAAGCAACAGCAGCGATGCAGGTGCTAACTCAAAAAATGCGGACCAGGCTCTTCTAGAAGAGTTAGGCAAGAAAGATCAAGCACTCGCCGTGCCTCAAGGCCAACACAACAACGCCGCCGGCTCGTCCCTTCCCGGTCCTCGATCCACCTTCAAAGTCGGAGTTTGGGAGGATCGTAACAAGAGATGCAGGCGGACGATGGAGGACACCCACGCATTCCTCTACAACTTCCTCTGTACACCCGCACCCGCTCTTGGTACAGATCCCAAGTCGTCAAAGTCAGCCGGTGATGTCGATGAGGTTGGTGGCAGTGACATGGTGGAGACGGACAATGGCTACTTTGCCATCTTTGACGGCCATGCCGGCACGTTTGCTGCTGACTGGTGTGGGAAGAAGCTTCACATAATTCTCGAAGACATCATCAAGAAAAACCCAAACTCGCCGATACCCGAGCTCCTCGACCAAACATTTACTACCGTTGATCAGCAGCTGGCGAACTTGCCGGTCAAAAACAGCGGCTGTACTGCCGCGATTGCTGTGCTTCGCTGGGAAGATCGAGTCCCCAGCAACGCCTCTGTGACCGGTTCCCAGGCGATTGCGCCTGCGTTGGCTAAGGCTGCCGAGGAGGCTAAATCTGGAGAGAGCGCTCCGTCATTATCAGCTCCTGAAGCCGCTCATGCAAGGTTAAAAGATGCCTCAAAGAGGCAGCGTGTTCTCTATACTGCCAACGTCGGTGATGCACGCATCGTTCTTTGCCGGGCCGGCAAGGCTATGAGATTATCGTACGATCACAAGGGAAGTGATGAACATGAAGGCAAGCGCATTTCGGCCGCAGGTGGTTTGATATTGAACAATCGCGTCAACGGTGTTCTCGCCGTCACTAGGGCGCTGGGCGATACCTATATGAAGGAATTGGTGACAGGACACCCGTACACGACCGAAACGGTTCTGCAGCCCAACGAAGATGAGTTTATCATTATTGCTTGCGATGGCGTAAGTTACCCCTGGAATCGAGAGTTTACCCCATGCCCGCTGTACTGTCGCTAACTTACTATTACAGTTGTGGGATGTTGCCACAGATCAGGAGGCGGTCGATCTTGTCCGCAACACAATGGACCCTGGGGCTGCGGCGAAACAGCTCGTTGACCACGCTCTGGCTCGCTTCAGTACCGACAATCTCTCTTGCATGATTGTCCGATTTGACAAGCAAGGCACTCTTGACCAGCAAACCAGCAAGGAAATTGGTGTCGAGGGCGACAGTGCTTCGGCTTCTGGCAAGGTCAGCGAGGCAGAGAAGATTATTAATGAGGTAAAAGCCAAGATCGCCGAAGGAAACACTCCTGCTGTCGGTATCTCAGCCAGCAATTTTGGTCACGGACGTGACCCGGCCAAGCAGGAAGCTGAATTCACACCGACAGCGATTGAAGGATCTGTGGTGGAGGAGCCCAACCACCAGACTGTGCAGGACTCGATTGAGGGCAATGGGGAGGCGGTTGTTGTTGACGGCCTTCAAAAGAGTGCAGAAGTCCCGCATTTGACAGAGCCCACACCGCCGTTGGCTGAGCCAGCCACTTCGACCACGACGGAGGCGGCAGCAAGTTCTAATCCGCCGTTGGTCAAGTCTTAGGAGAGTACCCGACGGCGATGGTGGCTTGGTCAAAAGAAGGGTATTTTTGGAATGTAAGAGGCCGAGGGCAAACACGCTTGGATGATTGGAGGTGCTTATGGAAAGAGGTGGCTGCATGATGAAAGGAGTAAACTCAATCGGTTGTTGCAAAAGGTGGCGTAGGGTGCATGGGAGGAAAGAAGACATCAGGGGGCTGTTGATGAATCAAGCAGAGGTCTTCTGAACGGACGCAATGTTTTTATCTCTTTTTTGATAATCTTAGCGAAAACGGAAGGCATGTAGATGAACGGGAAATATGCTTGTCTTTACTCTAAACCTGGACCAATGCGTAAGATCTATGTGTTTGTGTTTGTCTTTGACATGGCATGTGAGCTGGCCGCTTTTTAGGTTGAGACAGCAAGTAGAATCGTCATCTCAAAGGTGTGGTTACATTCACGGGAGCATTTGCGTGAGGGAGAATACTAATTGAAGTATATACTGTGAGTGCTTTAGACGGCCACCACACAGTAGACAGTAAGCTAGTCGCATCAAGACCTCAGATACTCCCAGAACCTCCTGTCCTCGACCCAGCTCTTTCTCTTCTCGATCTCGGCCAGCAGAGCGATGGTGGGCTTGAAGGAGATGCCGCCCGTGGTTGGGTGGCCGTAGATGACCTGGGCTAGGTAGCGGAGCTGGAGGATGAAGTCGCCTTTGCCGGACTGCCTTTTATTCTGGCTGTTGACGACGTCATGATTCTGCTGCTGGTGATAAGAGGTATAGTAATGGTTTCTGATGTCGTCTTTGGATATTGTTGGTCTTTGGGTTAGGTCAAGCCAGGATTTTGCTTCTGGGGACAGTAGATCGGGTGAGATGTGAGTAGTTGGATTGCCTGTGGATAGGGTTAGAAGGGTGTTGAGGCTGGTTTGTGTCCACCGGGGCGGGAGTAGTGGGTTGGGGTTGATGCGGCAGGAGGCGAGGGAGAGGAAGTGGGAGAGGTTGTTGGTTTGTTGGTGGTGGTGGTGGGGGAGGTCGGGGCCGTATTTTGTTTGTTCGTGGAGGTGGAGGCGGTAGGTGTCGATTAAGAGGGTGTAGACGTCGGCTTGGGGGAGGTTGTGGAGGAATTTGTTGGTTAGGAGGCGGCTGTGGGGGTTGCGGATGCGGATGCGGAGGGGGAGGGGGAGGGGGAGGTGGAGGTGGTGGGTTGTTTCTTGGGGTTCCGGGGTGGTGAAGAAGGGGGTTTGGTCTTGGTCTGGGGGGGAAGGGGAGGGTGTGCGGTTGCATATGGCTTGGTGGGTGGGTTGGTCTGCGGCTTCACAGGGGCGTGAGCAGTAGGTTGTTTGGGAGCAGTTGGTGCAGAGGAGGAGGATCACTTCGGGGGGTGATCTTTGACAGGCGTTACAGAAGGAGGTGGTGCTGGGAGAGGACATGGTGATGAGTGGGATTATGAGGCGGTCTGTCATGATGACTGCTGGGCTTCATGGAGGCTGATGAGGATTATCTCTAATTGTTTAGGTTATGCTACTCATTCACTGGTGGTTTCCATGATGAGAACCGGATGACAGGGCCAGAGGGATTCTTTGTTCTCATTACTCTGGTCAGGAGAGCAATTATATAAGGGGAATTTGGCAGTTGGTGAGTTTCCTGTTTTGGTCCCAACTTCTTTGTTGCTGCAAACAGCTATGAGGTCTCGACGTTGAGACCCTAAGGTTCATACGATGAAACTGGAGAGGCCATGCCATATGATTCTCGAAAAAGGACAAGACGTCACTGTTGAGGCTCTAAGTAACCTTCATTGTGAGGTATCATGTTAACTGAGGCCTTAATGTATGTCGTGATCCGGAGAACTCTTTAAGGTGTCGGTTGTGGAACTAAGCTGTTGATTCTGGGCACACAAAGATATGCTGTGCCTGGGATGCAGATACACGTGCAACGATCGCCCCATAGGAAGATCTTCGGTTGAAACGATCACAGTTGTTTCTCTCTACCTAGCCATCAACTAGCAGCCATATTTCTGCCGTCCTCTGAAGACTTTATGATTGGCTTCGATATTAAGACGCACGGACCCACATGGTTGTAACGTTGAATGCTGACGAATTGAAGAAAGGATTGCGCGGAATCACCATCACAAAGGTCAAAGCGTGTCTGTGGTTTACATCAGCGTCCTTGAACGATGCTACCCGAGTGCATGTACCACCACCGCCTTGGATGGTGGTGTAGTCGGTCTCCGCATATGGTCGAGGTGACGAGGTGGTGTGGTGGGACAGAATTCCCCGGGCTTTCCCAAGTGGTGAAAACGCCTGCACATGGCACAGCTATCGAGTGCCTGTCACGAAGGACAAGTGCTTCCGATGCGGTCGGACCCAGTTGGTGATGGAGCACCTCGAGACTACATATACGAAGGTGGCAATGGCAATGGAGTCACGTCAACTCAACAGCAAAATGTCTCTACAAAATAATCAGTGTTTGCTTCTAGAAGTTGGGCTGGCTTCGAGATCAAACGTGAGAATCCAAGGCGAAACTTAGCGCCGTTGAAACGGAAGATGGGGATTCCCAAAGCGGTCAAGTGCCGGGCAGGGGATGCAGGGATCCTCCTCTGGGCTCCAGGAGAAAATGACTGGAGCTGAAGTTTGGGAAAGTTAAAGAGATTCACCAATTTCAAGAACCCACATCGAATGTGAGCAGAACATGGCAATTCGATGCTACAAAGACGCCATTTCGTAGCCCTATTCAACTACTGTACTTCTTCACGCAGGCTAACTTTCTGTCCCAGAATGCTACGTGAGCACGCGATCCTTTACGACATCATGCGAGAGAAGATAATCCCAAGACTGGAAAATACCCCTGAAATCCACCAAGGCCCGGTTCCTGGACCCCTCTGCAAGGTCCCCACTCTCATGATGCCCTGTGCTCTCCATTCTCGTCTCCCCACCCTTGCTGCGCGCCCATCAAGTGGCCAATGGCAGATAAATTATCTCACCAGGAGGAGGAGCGCCGTGACGGCAACCCAAGCCAGACGCCTCTCAACCTCCTTTCGATCGCATCCCCTCATTATTAACCTAATATTTTCTCTCTCTCTTGACGGTTCCGGTTCCCCTTTTCAGTTCGTTTGCGAAGCAGGCGCATCCCGAGTAGAGAACGGCACAGCTGCAGTAAATCTGTCTGGCTGCTGCCGCCACACCTCGTCGAAGCGACTGTTGCCGAATCGACACACACACTCCCTACCCACGGCTACTTCGTCCTATTCTTTTCTTGCGAGATTTATTTTACTTGGTCTCTTTTGTCTTGTTACTATTGCCTTTTTTTTTCTTCCTTCTTTCCTGCCAACACTAGATCCCACCTACGGCCGCCTAAACGACTGCCCGACGGAGCCACGTTACACGTTACGGAGGTGTCTACTGATCTCAATTACCCAATTAACGTTGTTTCCAACGGTCAAGCCCGGAGCTCCACCATTCGAGATTGAGACAACTTGACAGTCGAAGAGATTTGCTGTCCTCCTGGCTTTTTGGTTTGATTCCTTAAAAAGCAACGTCTCTCAGTTTGGTTTACCAACCAGCTGCCGTTTGTCTGATCGATTTGCTGCTGTAACGCTGGGCGCCGATCCGAGATCCCGTTCTATGATCTCGCGCGCCTTCACATCCGGGCTGCAACAGTGCCTCGAGACGGCCAATTAATTCTCCATGGAGACGACGCGGCTCACCTACGTGCGATAACAATTCAGCCTTGCCTACAACCCCTGGATTTGTCCCTGATTGCAGCTTTGCGCCACGCCGGCATCGCGGTTGAAGGAGAGGAGAAAGAAAGAGCAGTTTTAACCATAAAATCATCCGTTTACCCTGTGGTCGCGGATAGAGAGGGACTAGGCGCACCATCTCGGAAAGGCGCGGAATATCGAGATGTCGTTGAATGGACTGGACGATCCACGAGTCAAGGAGGCGTATGAAGCAGCCGTTGCAGAGGCGGGAGGATGGTATGTCAACTGAAAACAACCTCTATCCCTGAACCCCCATTGCGCCAGTCATGGCTTTTTGCCCCTTGGACCCCAGCCACCCTCCCAATTTACACTACCTACCTGGGAGCTGCTTGCTAATATTTCGAGGAAACAAATAGGATCTTGCTCAAGTATGCTAGCCGCGATGAGGTCGAGCTCTTGGGCCAGGGCACTGGCGGTATTGTCGAGATTCGAAACAGCATAGCAGAGTACACGGAAACGTCACCACTCTATGGATATCTAAGATACAGGCGCCGGAATGTCATCATAAAATACCTGCCCGAGGACTGTTCCAGATTGGTCCAAGGTTTGTTTCACCCCGCCCTTGCCCGAGGCGCTCCTTTGCCTCTGTTGGAACAGCTGAAGACTGACAAGTCACAGCACGAGTGACTGTTCACTTCGATTCTGTTTGCGACCGCTTTTCACCTCATGATACTGTTTTCGAAATTACCGAGGCAAAGGAGCTTAAGGACACCAAGCTCTCGGCTGCTTGCTCGCTTCACGCTGCTTCGGGTTCGACTTCTTCTTCGACCAGCTCGTTGCGTCGAAGACGGTTGATGGAAATCGCTGAGGAAGAGGAAGAAGAAGAACGAGACCGAAAAAGACAATCGACTGTTAGGGAAGAAGGCCGCCCTGGTTCTTCGGGAGAATATTCTCTACACCCCCCCGTAAAGCTCAACGCAGACCTCGCAACCGTACCTGACGCTTCCCGGTTTACCGACGGACGGGATCCTCCCCAGTTTACAGGTGTGGAGAGGCCCTCTTCACCGGCGCAATCATTCGACGACGCGGGGAGGCGCATGTCCTCGCTCGACCTCTATCCTTCTAGCTCGTACCCTTATCCGAAGCCAAAAGTCAGGCTTGGTCCAAGACCCTCAGCAGACGCAGGGCGGCCCTCAACTGCTGGTGGTGGAACTTCGAAACCTGTGGCATCGATGCCCTCTAGTGTTAAGGCGCTGTCCAAGGTCTCCAAGAAAGGCCGTTCACCGGACGACGACGATATCCTGGAATCTCCAATCAAGGAGGAACCAGAATATCCGTTCCCAGATTTGGCACCAACCGACACTGGAAGCATCCTTGCTGAAGACGACTCTGTTCGACCACCTGCTAGTAACGACCTGCTAGCTCCTGTTGCACCTGCAGCTACACTTGCGCCGCCAGCAAGCAAGCCGAACGTGATATCACCAGAGAAGGCGCGGCTCCTAAAGGCTATGAAGTTGAGAGAAAAGAAAAAGATGATGAGCTCACAGTCCACGGAAGGTTTGGCCGTCGCGGAAGTCTCATCGGCGGCCTCTACTCCCGGTTTGACAGAAGACATCAGCTTCGGAGCTTCAGCAGCTCTGGCACTGGAAAACGCACCATCTTTTGATAATCCACTGGAGGTTGGTGCCACAGTTGATAAGGCTGATTCGGGCATTGAACTCGAAACCGTGACAGACCAGGCATCGGTAGATGCTCAAACAGACTCGCACCCTCCGTCACCTCTAGCTTCTGATATTGGTGACTCAACCCAAGCTTCATCTCTCTCTGATTCCACAGACGAGACGATTATTGGCAAGGAGCAGGAAAATGAGCCTTCCCCGGAACCACTGTCCAGAGATGATGGCGAGAAGACCGAGAGCGATGGTCCCAAGCCAGGTGTACAATCTCTCGATAGGCATGTGGAAAGTATCGTGGCCCCCTTGGAGGAAGAATCTTCAATGCTGGAAGACAACAATAATGTTGAAGCTGAGGAACCCGCAGCAGCCCAGGCCTTGCCAGTGTCCCGGTTCTCGGTTGCAGTTTTTCCCACTGGAATCGCCAAGCAAGACCTGGGTAGCTCTGTCGCAGAAGCAGACAAGGAGGATGTCACAACGGCCAGCCCCAGAACTGGACCAGCTGTCAAGAACGATCAAGAATCATCTCCTTCCCACCTTCCGCTTTCCAAATTCTCAACTCGGGATGCCAAACCAATTGCGAACGTGGAGAGCCAAATTGATGCCGTTACCGGTGAACAGCCGTCTGACTTGGGTTCGGACACTGCTGCCACGAACACGGCAAACACGCAACCAATTCAAGATCCCCTCAATACTACCACGACCGAGACAGATGAAGCCGCTAGACGAAAGGCCGCCCCTGAGCCGATCAAGACTAGGATGGACGCGCCTGGGGCAGACAAGCGACGTTCGGTGATCAGTATTTTTGACAACGATGGCTTTATCGATGAACTGCGATCGGCTACTGTAGAACAAGCGACGCCTATCACTGTCTCCAAGTCGCCAATCACGCCATTCTTCCCCAACGATGCAAATTCTAAGAGGAACACCGTTGGAGGTTTGGATGCTGTGTCGAAGTTTTCCAGGACCGTCTCGAATCCCGTTCGAAGCTCCATGCTGTCTCCCAATGACACTATTCCGGGCTCTTCCCGGTCTGTCTCGTCCAGTGCGTATATGCAAAAGGCCCCAAGGTCCACACCAGACGTGTTGCCGAAAACTGGAAAGATTGGCTCAAGCATTTCCGAACGCATTAAAGCGCTGCAGCAGCTCTCTGGGAAGGCTGGTGGCCCTGTGGAGACGGTGGTGGCCAAGGAGCGCCCATCTTCAACGTTCTTCGCTGTTCGCAAGGATGGAAAAATACCGTCAAGGACACCTTCTCTTGTTGATAGGACGGCTTCGTCACCAGGGTCTGTAGAGTCATCGCCCGATGGCTCTTCGATCATCAGGCGCGATAGATCCGGGTCAGTGGTCAATCGTCTCTCCATGTTTGAAGGCGGAAACCCCCCAAGGGGAAGGCCCGATTCGGTTCAAGTCACAGCCCGCATTGTTCGCGACCCAGGCAGAGACCACAAGTTTGACCCAGCAGAGTACAACTCTATGGAGCTCAATCACTCGCCGCTGATGGTTGATCTTCAGAAGCGGGTTTCATTAGAAATTCAGTCCAGACCACTCAGCGCTCTTTCAGGGAGAGTATCTCTGGATCATTCCGCCTCAATCGAGAGAAAGCAGTCCTTGCTGCAGCGTCGTCTGTCCAAGGGAAGCCAGTCTGAGTTCCACCAGCATGAACCAACTGCAGATGATGCCCAAGGAGGGCTCCGTCCCAGGAGGCGATCTTCTTTGACCGTTGTCAAAGACTTTATCAAGGGCGCAAAGTCTCCCTCATCCGACAATCTTGCCCCGTCTCCTGGACAGGCCATGAGTCCCGGTTCCCGGTCCTCATCCCGCCCACCCTCAACTCACCAGACTACCGCACCCTCCGGCGGCTTTGCTCGTCGGTTAAGTATCAGCAGTCGCCGGTCCTCAATTGACCAGAACGGCGTGATGTCTCCTATCCGTACGACGGAGCTTAACGTTGACTCTGACAGCGAGAGCATCAAGAAGAATGGATCGAGCCCTGCCAGCCCCAACCAGGGCAAGAGCAGCCGGGCCTCGCGTTTCATGCGTCGCCTCTCCAACACGCTTGTACCCAACAGCAGGAAGGCCGGCCCCCCATCCATCTCCCCTACCGTGACCGAGGAGAATGCTGCCGAGGTCGCTGCTGCGTCCAGGGCCACCACCGCGGCTCCTTCCGTGTCGCCGGCCCAGCCAAGCATTGTTGCTTTCATGGGTGATGTCAATGTCCAGTTCCCCGACAACCTTTTGTGGAAGCGCCGGAGCATCTGCCTCGATAGCCAAGGCTTTTTGATTCTCAGTGCTGTTTCTGGCACTGCCATGATGCCTGCCAACAAGAACAAGGCACTCTACAAGCGGTATCACATCACCGATTTCAAGCCTCCTTATACCCCTGACGTTGAGTTGCAAGAGCTTCCCAACAGCGTCGTGCTTGACTTTGTTGAGGGCAGTGGGCTTCAAGTTGCCTGTGAGGACAGGAATGGCCAAATGAACATCTTGCATAGTGAGTGCCACAATTTCCATGAGGCATGTTAACATATGTGCTAACCAAATTCCCTAGTTCTCACCGATGCCTACCGGAGCCACTCGGGCTAGATTTCTGATGACGACAAGCTTCCAAGATACTGACCGCCACCTGGTCCTCCCACTTGCTTCGCTGATGGGGTTTTGGAATTCACATTTCACACCACCACAGCCTATCTATTTATATAACTCATCCCTACGGACACTTTTATTTCCTTTTTTTCTTCTTTTTCACCCTTACGATGTTTAGATCCCCTCCACGCTTTCACCTACCCCCCATTTTCCCACCGTTTTCTTTTTGGGAATTCTTGTACTACTTCTTTTTTCTGTTCGATATTCTCATAGCCTTCATTCATGATACCACCCATTCTTGCTGTGAGGGAATTCTGCCGCACCGTTTACTTTTTTTTTTTCTAAATTTGAAGAAAATATATTTTTCACTTCTCTGAGGAAGCAGCCGGAAGGAGGAAGTGAAGGGAAGGAAAGGGAAGGAGAGAAAGGGAAGGGGTGGAAGAAGAAAAGTTCTTTTGTGATATAGGGAGGGCTGAAGAGCGGTGGGTGAGTGGGTGGATGGATGGATGGATAGGGACAGTGGTTGATTACTACTAGGGAGCAGAGAGATTGTAGGAGATAACAGAGAAAAAAGAAGAATGGAATGAATGGGCTGGCCTCCACATCACACATCACACATTGTCACATCACGTATAACAAACCAAACTCAACACACACACCCCGTACCCCAGATCTAGAGGCACAAAAGGGAAAATATACCTCGTGCCTATTTTTCTCTCTGCATGGTGTATCCAACGATAAGAAATGGAGTTTGTTTTGTACCCACCTAGACTGGCATTTCATACACTTAAGTGATGGTTACAGCTCAAGTGACAGAAGCCATGGCAAGACTGGATAATTTGTGACTCAACGGGCTGTGAAAACATAGCTTTGGAATGGAGAGAGAGAGAGGGAGAAAGAGAGAGGGAGAACAGACATGACTACATTGGTGGAAAGGAAAAGAATAATACGAGTTGGGAGGAAGAAAGTGGTGGGTTACAAAAAAAGCGCAGAGTGCGAGTTTCAGAGAAACAATACTTCGCGGTTGAGACATTTATATATATATATATATGTACACTCCCCCATAGCCGTTCATGTCTCCCCCATCATTTTCACTTTTGCCTAGTCCCCTCACAACTTGGGATATCGCAAAGCACCATATATTTGAATACAATCTCCTACATTTTTTTTTTTGCCCGTCACTACCGGTCCCCCTTTCATATGGCCAAACCCATCCATCATCATCTCAACATCGACCAAGTCGGAATGAGGAAGAAGAATCTATAAAAAACAATGCGGCAATAAATTACAGATACAGATAGGTGTTGTGTGTGTGGTATGTGGTGGCGTTTGTGTGTGTGTGTGTGTGAATAATGTACATGTGACAAGGGTGAGGAAGAGCCATGCCGAGCTCCGAGAGATATTAAGATCTGAGAGCAGCTGACTGAGGAGAAGGTCTCGTGGAAGTCGTCCCTCATTCACCACCACCAGCAGCTTCGTGCTATGTGATGTGATAACACCCACCCCAAAAGCCAGAGTCGTTTTCCGCGACTTCAAGCAATTGGGCATCTCATCTTCCACTCTACCCTCCTTTTCCCTTTCATTTTTTATCTTTCCCTCTTTAATTTTCTCCCTTCATCAATCTTAAAGGGCAGCCTTAACCTGCTGCACCCCACCACCCGCACCAACCAATCCCGCAAGCTCATCCTTTCCAGCGCCACCCAACATGGGATCTTTGCTGGCGCCTTCCTGGCCCGGAGATGTCATGATCTCCCCTCCCAATTCCCTCATCCTCTGCTCGGCCTCCATGGCCGCAAACTGCTGGTCCTCGCCGTAGGCCAAAGCCCAGGGGACGCCGACGAGTATCGCAGACACAGAAAGCGCCCAGGCGGAGCGGCCGGCGAAGGTGACGACGGATTTGATGGTGGAGGTGGTGGCTTCGTACTTGGAATGCACCCAGGAGCGGGCGGTCGGGGGGATGATATCTTTGAGGGCGGCGAGGCGGTCGGCGAAGGTTTCGGCTGTGGGGTCGTAGTTGGAGTCGGTTGAGATTTCGGAGTCTGGGTTTTTTGGTGTCAGTTGGATGTCTAAGCGGGGAGGGGGGGGGGGGGGGGTTGGAGAAGGGTTATGTCTAGCAAGGGGGACGGGAGGGGGAGAGGGAGGTTAAGAAGGGGAGAAGGGGGAGGAGGGAAGGAGGTGGGGGGGACAAACCGGTATCAGTGAAATCCTCCTCATCCTCGTCTGGCCCGACCTGGGCGTGCTGGAAGTGCTCGTCTTCTACTTCGGTGAGTTGCACCATTTTGGCTGTGGTTTTATAATATGTGAAGGTATACTCGTCGAAAGTTACGAGTTAGTCGTGGGCAGAATTGCGCAAAAGGTGGTTGCGCAATGTCGGCAATTTTTTTCGCTTTGGCAGGTGGTGGTGGTGGTGCTGCTGCTGCTGCTGGATGATGGAATAATAAATTCAAGGCGGCCGAAGCGGGACCCAAAAGCTTTCTTTGCCGACGTTCTTTTTCGCACACTGATGAAAGGCCAAGGAATGACGGACTTGTCTTGAGAAAAGTTAACGCGCTAGTCCTGTTTGGGATGAAGAAAGTGTGGGGCACCCGAGGATCAAGCGGGCCAATCGAGTGTTGTGCTTTTACTGGTGAACAGTTGAGGCTTGAAATTCAAGACGGTTTGTTCGACGTTTTTACCGGTTTTTATTAGGGATTAATGTACTTTTGGGTTCGTTTATTTATTAATGATTCCAAAAGGTCTCAATTATACTACTATTAAAGGATTATGTTATCAACCCATTTATGTTCTGTCCGCTGTCTATCCCTCACACAACCCTCCGCCACCCCAAGATCAGAAAAATACTTGTCTACATATTATAGACATTATTCAAAGCAAAAAAGAGCAACGCTCATCCCACTTCGCTCCTCTACCGGTTGGCAGGGGCTTCCGCAAAACGGATGCGAGGCTTCGGTGGAGGCACTCTAGGGGTATCATCGTCGTCACTATCGCTCTCCTCTGCTGCATGAGACATTCCCAGAGCCGCCTCCCGTCTCCTTCGCTCGGCAGCTGTCTCAGCGACCTCCTCCCCTACCCTGTTGTCACTGCTTACACCGCGGAGAGCTTCTATCCTCCGCTTCTTCTCGATCTCCGTTTCAGAGGCGTCTTGAGTAGATGGCCTCGACCCACTGCTAGATCCGCTCGACCGTTCTGGCTCAGGAGAAGTTGTTGCCTTCTGCTTCGAACTGGTCGCCGCGGCCGGAGACGCAGATTCCCTCCTGCTTACTCCTGGCTGAGTTGGAGCGGTGACCTTGACCTGTGGTTGATCATCCCTCTTAGCGACGGTCTTGAGCTCTTGCGACGCTGAAGACTTGTCCACCACATCCCGACGGGTGTTCTTGTCCAGTTTTTGCATTTCCATCAAAAAGTCTTCCTTGGTCATCCGGCGGCCGACTCCGCCAACGGTAAACCGAATGTGCTTGTCATCCTTCTCATCTTCTTCCTCTTCTGGCGTCTTCTTCTTCGCAGCTCCTTCACCAGCCTGAGTTCGTCCAAACGCAGCGCTAGCCCACTTGGTGAGGTTCGGTCTTGGTGGGTGCCCAGGTGCTGTTTCTCCTGATTGATTTGCCTGTTCAGGGTCGGCTGAAGTCCTTTGGGGAGGTAGGTCGTATTTCTTGACGACTTCGCCGTCCTCGTTTTCGACAATAATCTGCAAGTCATGTTAGCTTCTACTCCTACATCACACAGGTTGCGGGCAAGCTTACAGTTGTACCATACTGGAAAGCACGCGCCGGTTCGCCCTTTCTGGCAGACTTCTCCTTTTCCTTTCTCTTGGCCAGCTCCTCTTCCCGCCAGTTTGCCACTCGCTGCTTCAAGGCATTGTAGCTCCATCCCGAAGGACCAGCTTCCGATTCTAGCTTCGACTTGAGCTCTTTGGCGTGCTCCGCAATGTCGTTACCACTTTGGGATGGATGCACCGCCAACACATCGCCGTCTGCGTTTTCGATAATGATATGGTCGCCTTCATTGTAAACCTCAATAGGATTGCGGTGACCATCTCCCGCTAGATTCTCGTGAGCTGAGCCGGCTCGAGTAGATTCGCCAGAAGAGTGGGCGTGTCTGCCAGGCTGAGCACTGGAAGCTGCCGCCGCGGCATCATGTACAGGGGTGATGGCCATCGAGTCTTGCTGTGCCTGAGAAGGAGGTTGGCTGGGGCTTGCAGCTATGGGCGAGAGGGGCGGTTGTTGTCCATCACTTGGAACGCGACGCTGAGGGAAAATGGCCGACTGGGTGATAGGCCCGCCTGGCCCAATTCCATCATCCCACATCTTTTTCCTCCTCCTGGCCGCTCTCGACGATGGCCTGCTGTTCTGTCGGCTGGTGCTCTGCTTCTCATTGTTGTCATCCTCCCGAACACGCCGCAAGAAGTTGTTTGGATAGCCAATCGGTGGTAGTGTTCCTGGGGGACATTCTGGCATCTTGAGTTCCTCGCCATCCGTATCAGACATAGTCCTGGCTTGGGAACGCGACGTTGACGTAATACGAGGCAGCCGGGACATCCAGCTAGGCCCGTCCTCGTTGGCCTGGGTGTACGACATTGTGATGCTGAGCGTGTTGATATGCTTGCCCAGCGTGAACACTGCAATTGAAGAGCCGTGAACAATGATGGACGCAACGACGAGGAACGCAACGATAGGCCATACAACTCTGATCAAATCATAATGCGGTGTCCCAGGGTCGGGAAGCTTCGTTAGCGGAATGGGGCTTTCTGTCTCCAATTCTGCCCGAGCCAACATTGCCACGAAGATAGCACCGACGCCAATGGGTCCAAAATGACCTGCAAACAGCGCCTCGCGCCAGGTTTTGAGGTCCGGTATGACTGGTTTGAGGGCCATCATGATGGGAATTCGGCGGAATAGAATGACGAAGATTGCAAGGACCACCAGTCTCCAGGCGTAGAGCCCAATGGCGTGGTCGTTGAAGTCCTCCCAGGGAATGATAGTTCCGAAGTAGATGAAATATGTCAGGTTAATCAGCAAGTCGATAACGTTCGAGACATGAGAGTCCTCGGTCTTCTGCGTAAACCAACCATCGTTGGAGAAGCCCACACCTGCTGCGAAACCAACCAGCAGATCATCGAGACCCAAGATACTGCCAGATCCAGCAGCAAACAGCGCTAAAACGAAGTAGAACACCAAGAAGCTCTCCCTGTCGATCAAATCGTGTTTCTCTGCGTATTTGATGCCGTGGCGAGCAAAGTATCCGATAAGGAAACCGTAAATGGCGCCAAAGATACACTCATACAAGACGGTGTATAGGATCCAGTGTTTGGTGACTGCCTTGGCGTCCAACTTGTCATGGATCAGGTACAACGCCAGATAGACAAACGGAAAGGCCATGCCGTCGTTGCAGCCAGACTCTGCCGATAGAAGATCTCTCAAATGCTTTGGTACCCTCTTGGCGAACTTGCCCTTGCCGACAACAGATGAGGCCAGAACTGGATCAGTAGCCGTGACACAGGCAGCTACCACCAAACTCTCAATCCAGTTCAGCGTTGGAACCAGCCACATGATAAAGACACTCGTAATAAGCCAGCCGAAAAGCATGACCGGGATGAGCAGTAGGGTGACGGATTTCCAGTGCTTCTCCATGTAGAACTTTGGCAGTTCGACACCCACAGCGAAACATTGCACCACCAGGACGATTCGAGAAAATTCAATGGTGATGATATCGACGCTTGCCCAGTCTTTCGTAGGGTTGATGACATTGGCGACATGGGGGCCGAAGATGACACCACAAATTGTAGCAACAGTGGCCTCGCCAATGTACATGCGCTCCTTGATGACGGAGGAGCATAGCATGAAGAGGGTGGTGAAGCCTCCCAGGATAAGGTAGATCAGGTGTGGAGCTGTGACTGAGAGGTGATCCCAGACCATTTTGAATGGTGGGTAGCCGACGACCGGCTAGTAATCGACGGGCGATTCGCTGTTATGGTGATAATAAAGCCGTAACCCTTGGGTGGGTGAAGAGTATTCCTGTCGCATATGCTGTAAAGACTAGACCCAAATGACCTCAGCAATCCATTAAGGCACTGGCTGCAGAGCAGACACGACTGTCTCGTCGTTGTAGAGAATTGAAAATGTTGGACTCGACTGTTCAGGCACAGACCAAAATAAATACAGCAAAAGAGCGAGCAAACCGCGAGTCGAAAGGCTGGTCCGGCGCGTCTGAAGCGTCTGGGAGGATGACAGAAGAAAAAGAAAGTTTTTTTGATTTTCCTCGCTGCCTTGGCGGCACGGTCAAAGTCAATAGCCACGCTCGGAAGCTGGGAAAGAGGGTCCAGGTCCGGTCGACGAGGGTTCGAGCTGGTAAGAAGGAGCGTGAGTCGAAAGCGGCGACCAAAACGTTGAGAGAGCAGTGCGCGTTGAGAGAGCAATGCGCACTCCCGACTTTTGGGATCCGTTCAAGTGTTTATAAACGGGAAGAAGGACGGTACCAATCCCGCGCCAGAGGTTCCATGGCTTCGCTTTATACATAATTAACCTATCGACTCCAGAGACTTTATCAATCTTGGGGATAGGCTACCGTGATCCTTGCCACGCAGCTTACTAGTGCCGGGTGTGGTTATGGATGTGGCGGGTTTGCTTTTTTGGTGGGCCCTCAAGGTTCCAACAAATCAACCACACTTCGGGAAATCGGTGATAAAGCTACCCTATGATGCCGTCCGTCCCAGCTATCGCACGGCTGAGGCAGCTGCGTCATAGACACATTGAATAGGGTCAAAAAGACCCCCAAATTCTAGACATAAAGAAAGCGGAATCTCCATGGCTCGAGAATAGGGGAAACAGTCTGATCTGGTGCAAGTCGGTGTGTTACAGCGGACGAGATGTCGATTGCTTCTTATCCGACATTTCTTTTTTCGGACGCATGCAAACTCACTGTGGCTTACTCACAGCCCTATCCATACCGACCAAGTGTCTCAATTCTTCTCGATATCTCGCCGTTGACTGCTGTGTGACCCCGTCCATGGCGCCGCACACGGAAGACGGCCCTCGTCGCTGCCAATTACGGAAACACCTACATCCTTGTGAGTTGCTGCCCGTGTCTCGCTTTTGCAAGCGTCGGGCTCCAATTCCAACAGGCTGGTGAGGTGTCTCAGCGTTAGGCGGAGCTATCGAATTCAAAGCTGCAGAATTCCGGTGACGGTCGGGCTCTGAAACCTTCCATGGTCCATCAATGAATGTCGTTGTCGTTGTCGTCGTCGTGGAACCCATTCGCCAAGTTGTGCCCAGGGATGCCCCACCCTCGCTCAACGAACCATCTTTCAGAAGCAAAGGCTTGAGAGGTCTTAGCTTTTTCTTGTCTCCAGACAAGCAATTCTGCCAATGCTCAGAATGCTTGGCTTTCTTTGCCAAGAGAAGCACAAATCAACAACATATGGTGCATGGAAATGGAAAATGGCGGTGTCGTTTGAATTGGGGGAGACGGTCACGGGTTCAACGACGGCCCTCTGGTTGGCGCGGAGAAAAACCAATTGTCCAACCACAACCCATGACGTCGATGGGGAGGACGCACAGACCATATCTGCTCAGCCCGACGTCCGGGACCACAAACCCCCACTCTGTCGGCAATAAGTACATACATGAGCTGTTACTTTCATTGGCAAAAGCTCAAGAATGCTCTCAAGATTGTTGTGGGAGTGGAGGAGAAAAAGCGTGGAAAGAGATGAAGTTTATAGGAAACCCTGGCCAGTTTGTCAATGTGCCTGGGCACAATACCAGAAGACCCGAGGGTTTTAGTACGCCTCCAATCTGGCTACGAAAGAACATGTACACTGAAGTGCAAGTCATATTGCCTGCGCTTTTAAGGTTGGCTGAGGCTGAATAACAGTGGTGAAGCGTTGAGATCCCGATATCCACCGTGGCTGAGTGGCAGCATTGGCTTTCACCGGCTCTGTCGGCATATGAGGAATACGAGTGTCAACAATTAGCTACCAGGTATACATTGAGAAGCTGGATTTACATAGTGATCTCCGGCCAGCCTCATCTGATTCATGAGAGGATAAACGGAAGTAGGGTTAGGGCTCTGTCCTTAGTTGTAGTGTCAGACTGCTTTACAAGCACAGACCAATTCCCCTGGAAAGGTGGAGACGGCGCTGATCTCGTGCGCACGAGCAGCCCCCGCGTTTGCAAGTCCATGCTTTTTCCGAGACGCGAAGCACTGTAGGAAGACGCGCCGGAAAAGAAGAAAGCCTGCTGTGCAAACACGCGCCTTCCATCCAATACCAAGCCCAAATGGAGCAACCCCAGACATTTTGAACCTGGATTTTCAGACACGACTTTGCCCTAAGTGGCTTCGCTCTGTACATGCCTGGTCTCTCCAGTCACTTCCTCCGTCGAGCACTCCCTACCCTCGAGAGGAATTCCGTGTTGTCCGCACATTGTGTCCGTTGTGTCCCAAACTTTCGGGCTTATGTGCACTCGGCGCGGCTGACCCCTCAACAACCTCACCCTCCACAACTGTCGTCCGCTACGCCTGTATCAGCAGCAGCACCGGCGACGACAACAAAAACCGCCGCATTAAAAATGTTCGCCAGGGCCACCGCCGCCGCTGCGAACCAGCAATCGCAGAACTCCTCCCGGAATGCCAGCCTTAAGAAGCAGCTGTTTCCTTCGAGCAGCCCCAACCCAGCCCCGACGTCAACTGGGAAAGTTGACGAAATGTTTCTTAGAGCTAGCCAGCAGCCACCGCCATCATACCGTCCATCCCAGTTCACGAGTACTTCAAATCCTTTGAATAACCGATCTTCGAACATATCCCGACCTCCTGTTACCAACCCCAAGCCAAATACTCTTTCATCCATCTGCTCTACAAAGGGGTCCTTTGCAGACAAGGTAGAGGTGATCAACCTTGTTAATGACCCCCCATCAGCGCGGACCGCCCCCGATTTCCCAAATGAGTTCATACTGGATGAGGATGATTTCAGCGACGAGCTCGACCTCGACTGGGAAGCACCCTCCGCTCTCCCAGAACTTCCCCGTGCTCTGCCGACCAGTACGCCCCAGAAATCCGACGTCCCTATCCCGACAAGTGATGCCACCCTGACGTCTTGGGCCGACTCGTCTCCTTCACATTTTGCGCACCCTCGAGCTCGAGCTCGGCCGGCCCCTCAAGCGCCAGCCCCAAAGCGAGAGTTCCCATACCACGCCCAGCAGGTCCCTCAGCCGGCCGCCAAAAAGCCCAAGAGAGAGCTTCCATGGCCCAAGGAGTCCATTGCCATCGAGGATGACAAAACACATGACAATGGCATCAATGGCGCGACTCCCGACGCAAAGCCCAAGGCCACCGCTTTTTGGAATGCCACTGCCAGCGCAGTAAAGGCGCAAAAGAAACAACTCAAGACGCAACATACTGGGCCTGGCGCCGACAAGTCGGCGGCGGAGGTATCCACGGAAGACATGTACGATGCAATGGCTTCGAACGTGAAAGCAAGCAAGTCTTCAAACTCGAAGGCTGCGCCTATTCAGCTGAGTCAAGAGCAGCGTCATGTAAAGAGTCTGGTGGTCGACAAAGGCCAGAGCGTCTTCTTCACCGGTCCAGCCGGTACAGGAAAGTCGGTTTTGATGCGGTCCATCATCACTGACCTCAAGAAGAAGTACGCTCGCGACCCAGAAAAGCTTGCTGTGACGGCGTCCACCGGCCTGGCTGCTTGCAACATTGGTGGCATCACTCTCCACAGTTTCTCTGGCATCGGTTTGGGCAAAGAGGATGTGAACGTGCTGGTCAAGAAGATCAGGCGCAACCCGAAGGCCAAGAATCGTTGGATCAAGACGAAGACGCTTATCATTGATGAGATTTCCATGGTGGACAGTGATCTTTTTGACAAGCTCTCTCAAATCGGCAGAATTCTGCGCAACAATGGGCGCCCATGGGGTGGTATCCAGCTGGTCATCACGGGCGATTTCTTTCAGTTACCTCCAGTGCCAGAAGGTGGCCGGGAGCACAAGTTTGCGTTTGATGCTGCGACTTGGGGTTTGTCGATTGATCACACCATTGGCTTGACGGAAGTGTTCCGTCAGAAGGATCCTGGTAAGAGGCTCCTTTCCATATTGATCACATTAAACGCTGACCTGTGTTACAGAGTTCGCCGATATGCTCAACGAAATGCGGCTGGGGAAAATCAGCGAGAGGACCGTCCGGAATTTCCAGGCCCTGAAACGACCGCTTAACTTTGATGATGGCATTCAGGTTACTGAACTGTTTGTCCCCCACTCTTTCAATACACTGATCGGCTACTGACCCTCTCACAGGTTCCCCACGAGAAACGAGGTGGAGAGGTCCAATAAGGGACGCCTAAACTCGTTGAAAGGAACGCCTCGCACATACCATGCTGTTGACACGAGTACACTCCCCGAGAACGTGCGGGAAAAGCTCTTCTCCAACATGATGGCACCTCCATCGCTTGAACTGAAGAAGGGAGCCCAGGTCATGTTGATCAAGAACATGGACGAGACGCTTGTCAACGGGTCTCTTGGGACTGTGGAAGGGTTTGCTACCGAGGATCAGTTTGGTATTGACAATGGTCTTGACGTGGACGGCGAATCGGAAACCAAGAAGCGAGTCCGCGCTTTTACAAACGCCCTCGATAGCAACAAGAACGCCGTCAAGTATCCCGTCGTTAGGTTCCACGCCGTCGACGGTTCGCAGCGGGTTCTTCTGTGCGTCCCTGAAGAATGGAAGGTGGAGCTTCCCAACGGAGAAGTGCAGGCATCCCGGAAGCAACTTCCCCTGATTCTCGCATGGGCCCTCTCGATTCACAAAGCTCAAGGACAAACCATGGAGCGTGTCAAGGTTGACCTTGGCAAGATCTTTGAAAAGGGCCAAGCATATGTCGCGCTCAGTCGTGCTACTACGCAGGAGGGCCTGCAGGTACTCAACTTCAACAAGACCAAGGTGATGGCGCACCCCCGTGTCATCAATTTCTACAACAGTCTGTATGGAGCGGATGTGGCGGTCAAGAAGAAGACGGGTACTTTGGATGACTTTGCATATCAGAAGCCTGCTGCTGCTCCAGCAAAAGCGGTGCCGGCCAAAGCCCAGGCTGCCACTTCGTCTACTACACAACGGCGAGTTCCAGTCCATGATGACTTTGACGCTGATGAGGAAGAGGCTATGGCTATGTATGGATGATTTGCAGCGATGGTAGAGGAGGAATAGTGTGGGGTAAAGGCTCTGCATGGCGTTTTTGGTGAGTTTAACAACATTGTGATAGTCGGTCTCTTGGGCATATATTCCTCTTGATTTACTATTGGGACCGCTCATCACAGCTTTACAGCTTTGAATGTATAACATAGGGAATGAGGATGGAGAGGGAATAGGCAATTAGACGACATGAGGGAACAGGGAACAGGCCATGACAGGCTCTTACCGACATGTAGGGTAGAGAAGGCGATGCCGTAGCTATTTGTCTAAAGCATCCATGATTAGAGGAACTACCTTAAAGAAGTACTGTCTATATATTGTCGGCATCTAAATGCCACTAAATGAAAAAAAAAAAAAAAAAGGCATTTCTAGACCGTTTGTCTGAAGCAAAGTGCATGAAACCGTTGCAGTTTGGTCTCACAGACGACTCAGGTACCGTATGACGGCTCACAAACGGAGGGTCGCGGGGTGGTTTGGGGCAGCAAAGTGCCCCGCATTCTCTACAACAGCTGTGTGCATTTTTAGGTCTTGGCGCAGCTGGGCCTGGGCCGATTATTAGTGATTATTACTATCGATAAGCAAGCAAAACGTTGGTGGAAGTTGCGACGCTCAGAAATCCATGTTCAAGAAGGTCCAGCCACGCAGCGACTGCCGAGCAAGCCCTTCACCGTGGAAAAAGCCTACCGGAGAAGACGCTACCTTGAGTTTTTTTTGACGAAACAATTACCGACCCAACACCTGAATCCGACTTGCAATATCCATCTAGCGTCGCAGCCCAATCGAGACAACATCCATCCGAACGAGGAACAACCTACCTAAATCAGACTGCTCCGCTGGGTCACGACCCAAATCACCTGTCACCATGGCAGCAGAGTTCATAGGCCTGCAGATGCTGGTCACGCTGCGAGGCAGCCCGCCGGTCAAGGTCAGAGGGACGGTCAGCGGTGTGGAAGCTGGGAACAGCTTGAACCTCTGCAACGGTAAGTTTGGATTTATCCCCATTCGAGGTAGGTTGATCTGGTGATTGATACTGATATGTGTCACTTCATGACAGTATTCTTTGTTGATACAAATGATTGGAGGCCACAGGTGAACATTCCCGCAAGTGATATCCTCGATCTCGTCCAGTATCCCTCCAGCGGTTTCTCTCTCCCGGTTCATCCTCCGCCGGCCAAGCCAGAGCCGATCGTCCAGCAGAAGCCAGTCCCGGTCGCGTTTGCCGACCCGGCAATCGTTGCTGTTGGGAAACGACCTTCAGTTTCGGTCAGCAGTCTTTCCGAGGTTCATACGCAGCCCAATACAAGCGAGAAGAGAGATCCTGGGCCGATTGTTATTCCTATCACTCAAGCCCAGACTCCTCTCTCGGCCATATCCCGAGATGCGACACCAACACGTGCGATCAATGATTCCTCAAAACGTATTCCCCTTGCGGGATTTGATTCAGACGAGGATCCGGTAACGGGGACGAATACGGTTCTGGACTATGGGCAGGTTTCTGGGGCGGGACAGAGGAAGAAGCAACGTCCTCCTCGGAAACCAAGGGTGAATAAGAGTCTGGTTGGCCAGGAGGAAGTAGAGTCATCGCCTCAGCCAGCAGTCAAGACAGCGGGCAAGGGGAAGGGATGGCGTCAGACGCCCATGCTGCAGACCACAGCCTCTTTCCAGCCGTTTAAGTCCTTAAAGAGACCGACTAAGGGCAGGCCAACGGCTGATAATGGATGGGCTTCAGAAGATGTCACCGATGTTCAGGAGATGGGTGATTTCGACTTTGAGACGAGCCTCGCAAAATTCGACAAGCAGAACCTCTTTGAGCAGCTGAGAAAGGATGACGTGGTGGATGAGGCAGATAGGTTGGTGTCGCATAACCGGCTTCCAAAACCTAAACCTGGCACCGCTGGTGGAAAAAATCTGCATTATTCTGAGAACGTTCTCGACGCGCCTCCGACTTTCACTCCGACGATATTGAAGCCGAATCGAGAGAAGCTCATACCTAAAGAACCTAGCAACGACTTTTGGAACAGCGAGGCGGATGATGGGGTTCTCAATGGAAGCGAGAGGCTTAGCGATAGGGCCACGGTCATGGGAAGCAGACAGGGCTCCCGGAGGGGAGACGGTAAGATGACGTCGAGCAGGAGGTCGCAGTCACGGAAGGCTAGCGCTGTGCCTGGACAGCCTGGAGGTGGCCCTAGCAGGGTCAATTCTGGTGTAAGCCATTATCATCACCGCACCTCGTCTCTTAAGGGGAGCAGGCCGAGCAGCCGGCTTTCGTCCAGAACAGCAGTTGGAAGTGGTACTGCCGCTGACAAGAGAAAGCAGCTTTCTACGACGGTTGGTGCTACAGCTCATCACCCACGTCAGGGGCTGTATCTGCTGCCATCTAATCGACGAATCGAGACAATCTCGGCACTGCAGATGCTTAACTTGGAGAATATTGCTCACAATGAGATTGGGTTAACGGAGGAGATGATGACGGAGAATGCGGGAAGAGGTTTAGCGGAGGTGGTGGTTGAGACGGTGCTGGCCGATCCGGCTATCAAGGTCAGACAGGAGAGCAGCGTTGATGTGTCGACTGGCGCGGTGCCGCCTCCGACTGTGGTGGTACTGGCAGGTAATAATAAGTCGGGAAGTCGGGCAGTTGCGGCAGCAAGACACCTCAGGAATAAGGGAATCAATGTCCTGGTTTGTGTGGTTGGATTGGAGAGAGGGGAGAGAGACCTGCTCGAGGAGGTGAGGCAACAAGTCAGGCTGTACAAGAACCTCGGCGGTAGGGTCTTTGCAAAGGGCGAGTTCTTCGAGCACATCAGAAAGATTAGCATTCCCATGCTGACGATCGACACGCCAAGAACAAGCCTGAGCAGTTTGGCGAACCCAGCGCCGGTGATGCTGATTATCGATGCGTTGCTGGGACTGGCGATCAGCTTCGAGGAGCTGAGGAATGGTGATCAGGCCACAGTGTATGAGCTGGTGGAGTGGGCGAATAGGAACGAGGCTTTTGTATTGGCGGTGGATGTGCCGACAGGAGTCGATCCTAGCAGTGGGATGGTGAGCGTGGTGGATGGGAACCGGTTGTACGTGAAGCCAAGATATGTGGTGTCGATGGGGGCACCGAAGAAAGGCTTGCTAGAGGCGATGGTGACTGCAGACAATGAAGGAGAGGATGACATTGCTGTGGCTGCGGTGCCAGATTCCGGGGAGGCGAGTTTGGCACTGGATGATGCTGTTAGCGAGTGGAGGTTGTTTTTGATTGATATGGGACTGGGGCCGGCGGTTTGGAAGAAGGCTGGGACGAAGATGAGGAAGGGGGTGGACTTTGGGGATAAGTGGGTGCTGGAGATGAAGTATAGGGGATTGGCCGGGACGAACAGTGGCCCGGAGGGTGACCCGGAGGAGGGCGAGATTTAGGGGAGCTTGTTCAGTCCCAAGGGGAAAAGGTGGCTTCAGAAGAAATGGCTTCATGAGCAGCGTTTTTGGTAACTCTTTCATCAGCATCATGGGAGGCGTTTTGTGTTCATGACTTGAGCCATGGAAAGCAGCAGGGCGTTATTGGTTTGGCATTTTCAATCTATCAGCGGGTGGGGAAGAATTAAACCTTTTGTTATGCATGGGGGAGTTTGCATGTATGTACAGCATCAACACAAGCATTGCATGGGAGCGAAGATGAAAATAAACAAAATTTGATCATCATTATCATTTCGTCATTGTCTGCAGTTCTGTAATATGCTTCATCTATCCAGCACCCAACTCCTTTCAGTTCCACCATTATCCAAAAACTTAATCAAGGCTGCCCAGACGTATAAGGCTCATACTACTTCCCAATCGTCAAAAACAACCTATCGCCCACATCTCCCATCCCGGGCTTCAGCATTCCGCGTTCCGTAAGCTCCGTGTCCAAACCGGCAAGCCAAATCTCTGTTCCCTCGGGCCATTCATTCGCCGCGAGCTCGACACCGGGTTGGGCGCCGAGGATGGAGAGGACGAGGATCCGCTTGGTGCCCCATTCTTTGAGGGTCTGGATGGCGGCGGCGCAGGTGCCGCCGGTGGCGATGACGGGGTCGAGGACGATGGTGAGGTCGGGGGTCTTTTCGGAGGAGGAGGAGGCAGAGGAGAGGTGGTTGGGGAGGTTGTTGTAGTACTCGACGGGGAGGAGGGTGGAGGGCTCGCGGAAGAGGCCGAGGTGGTGGATTGGTGGGGGGGAGGGGAGGAGGGAGGTTAGGGGGTCGACCATGGAGAGGCCGGAGCGGAGGATGGGGACTAGGGAGATGGTGGAGGGGGAGAGGGTGGTTGTTTGGTAGGAGAAGCCGAGGGGGGTGGTGCCCTATAGGATGGGGGTGTTAGTTTGATATGGGGAAAGATAGGATGGTGAATGAAGGGGGGTGTACTGTTGGGCCTGGGGAGCTGGTGAGGGCGCTGGCGAGGGCTTCGGTGCCGAGGATTAGGGTGATTTCGTTGATGAGGGTTTTGACGTCGCGGGCGGAGGTGGAGGATGAGCGGAGTTGGGAGAGTTTGGCTTGGAGGCAGGGGTGGGTGGAGATGTGGACGTTGGGGAGGTTAGACATCGTGATGGTGGTGGTGATCGTGGCAAATAATGGTTTAACGCAAGTGGACAAGGACGATACGAAAACAAGAACAGTAGACTTGGCTCAAGATTATGGAAAGCACCAAAGACGAAGCTGTAAATCTTTTTGTTTGGAGGACGGAAGAGAACTGGAAGATAGCTGACCGCGGATCCGGGACTGGAACGGGCAGGTGTGTGGTTTAACTATATCTGCTAAGTCCGATGCAAACGGCCGTCCGTCAACCTAAACCCCCGGGGCCGGGAATTAAATACCCAAGGGTCTTTCTTTTCATGCTACGCAAAAAGCAAGAGGGTCGTGCCCGAGCTTGATTCGCTGTTTCTGTATGTCTGGTGAGGTATGCCAACATGGCCCTTGGCCTCTTATTGCACAGATAGTTTAGGTTGCTTACCCCGTCCGCGGCTCCGAGACAATGATGGCAAGCTGTTGGGGAAACATGAAGGTCCAGCGAATGGGGTGCGAGCTGCGATAGCGGTGTCTCTTGTCACGGACAGTCACGGACTGCTTGATGACCTGGAAGCTAGACCTTGAACGGCTTCTGTACCTGCCTCGTGACAGATGATCGGTGTGAACAACCGGGCGCCGGCGGGAGTCCAGGGAAGGAATGGCGGGGCAGCTCAGGCAGCTCCCGCGCCCCATGCCGATAAGATAACAGTTGCCGATAGCACTAGCAGGCAGGGGTGTTCCATGGAGGGCGGCCGCTTCCGAATCCGGATCCTTCCTGATATCTGACTGAACCTTCTCATCTTGAAACTGATCACCGAAAGTTATCGAATTATTTTTCTACTGCCGGTGACACGCAATGGTACCAATTCCTTGACTCGGAGAGGCCTATGGTGCGGGGACTTGGATTCCGGTGAACAAGTGCAACGTCACCTCGCGAAATGGCATCACAACCAGCAGACAGGGTCCCCTACCCGAAAGCCCAGCAACATGGACGTCACGGGACAGTTGGGAATGTCAACAGCGACTTAGCTCCGGTTGAGAGAGTTAGAACTGAAGGCCACCGTCGACAGTCTCAGGAGGCTTCGCGGCCGCGACAAGAACCTCAACAAAAATCATCATCACACTCGCAGCAAGCTAGGGCTGCTCGTCGTGCGTCTACAGCGTCTCGCGTCGAGTATGACGTCCCGGATAGATATGCAAACCTTGATGAAGCAGCAAACGTACCACCTGTTCAGAACCCGGACGAGGAGTCTGTCCGCCGATACGAGTCACTCGAGCAGGAAAGAGCCAGAGAGCAAAGCTATGTCCGTGACCGACAGCGCCAAATCCAGGACCCTACAACGAGGGCAGCATTACAGGCAGAAGAAAAGGCTGAAGCAGCGGGCTACGCTGTATCGAGAACTGCAACTCAAATCTACACTCTTTCTTATTTGGTGTTTTTCTCGATCTTTGGGACACTGGCGAGGCTTGGTCTTCAGGCGATCACGATGTACTCGGGGACACCCATCATCTTCACCTCGATCTGGCCCAACTTTGCTGGCAGTGTCATTATGGGATTCCTGGCCGAGGACAGGATGCTGTTTCGGCAAGAATGGGGGACTCCCTCGACGAATGGATCCGATGCCGAGCGTGGCAGTGTGTCTGTCGACTCGGAGGGCGCAAGAAAGGCACATCTTGCCATCAAGAAGACCATCCCGCTATACATTGGGCTCGCTACCGGTTTCTGTGGGTCTTTCACGTCCTTCTCTGCATTTATGAGAGATGTGTTTCTTGCGCTCTCCAACGACTTACCCGTGATAAATGCGCCAGGAAGGAACGGAGGCCATACGTTCCTCGCCTTGATTGCTGTCCCTTTGATCACGATCTCGATGTCTCTGGCAGGCCTTTTCTTTGGGGCGCACATGGCTATCTTCCTCGAGCCATACACCCCGTCGTTACCTTTCTTCATTACTCGTAAGATACTAGACCGGTTAATGGTGGTTTTTGGTTGGGGATGCTGGTTAGGAGCGGTTATAATGTCTATTTTCCCACCATATGACGATTGGCGAGGCACAGCCACCTTTGCACTGGTATTCGCGCCAATTGGCTGCCTGCTGCGGTTCTATATCTCGCTGCGGCTCAACAACAGCGTACCAAGCTTTCCCTTAGGGACATTTGCAGTCAACATATTTGGGACGGCGGTGCTGGGCATGTCATGGGATCTCGCTCACCTGCCAGTTGGGGGAGTCATAGGTTGTCAAGTTCTCCAGGGGATACAAGACGGCTTCTGCGGGTGCTTAACAACTGTATCAACATGGGTTGCAGAACTGGCCGTGCTGCGGAGAAGGCATGCATATATCTATGCCGTTTGCAGCGTAGGCACAGGTCTGGTGATGCTGGTGGCCATCATGGGAGGCTTGAGATGGGGTGATGGGTGGAAGCCATTGGTCTGTACACACTAGAAGCTGGCGGATGTAGTATATGTACGATCTAATAAGATACCCAAGGCGGTGGTGAGTGGTGATGACCCCTGAATTGCCCCTGAGCAGGGATTATGGCATAACCCTAACCCCGGGTTATGGTGCCCCTCCCTCACTTGTGTCTCAGCTCATCGCCTCTCGACCCCGCTGCGCCACTGCGAGAGCAGGAGTCATCCAGACCCAGGAAGCAACAGCAGTTGAAGCTGATGCCTTATAAGTAAGAAGAGAAAACCCGGAGTAGAGGGTCAAAGTCAGCTCAATCGCAACATCTTTTTCAACACCGTCCGAGGTTTTCCCGATTCTAGACATAGGAACCGTGACTCACCCCACCTTCCACACAACGGCAAAGACAGAGACCTGCAGGTCCCAGACGCCCAGCCCAACGTCAACCCCTCTATCAACTCAACTCGATCATACCCCGAGACCACACAGACAAAAATGGCTACCCCACGAAAACCAACGCTCCCCGTCCCCGGCAAGGAGAACATTCTCATCACGAGTGCCCTGCCTTATGTGAACAACGTTCCGCATCTCGGCAACATCATCGGCAGTGTTTTGGTAATGAAATTCCCCCCCCCAAATGTGTTTCAAGCCCGGTTCTCACAGCCGGTGTCGCCCTGCGAGTCAGGCTCACATTTTATGAAAGCCTCTCAGTCGCTAACACCACCACCCATCTAGTCGGCCGACGTCTTTGCTCGCTTCTGCAGAGCCAGAGGCCTGCCAACAATTTACATCTGCGGTTCGGACGAGTACGGCACCGCAACAGAGACAAAGGCGCTTTCTGAGGGTGTGGATCCCGCGACTCTTTGCGCCAAGTATCACGCGATTCACAAGGAGATCTACGACTGGTTCCGGATCGACTTCGACACCTTTGGCCGCACCCCTACAGATGAGCACACTGATATCGTGCAGTCTGTATTCACGCGCCTGTGGAACAACGGGTATATTGAGCAGCGCGAGACCACCCAGGCTTACTGCCCTGAGCACGAGTCCTTCCTGGCCGATCGCTATGTAGAGGGCGAGTGCAGTCTGTGCCACGACCAGGGCGCCCGTGGTGACCAGTGTGATGCCTGCGGTAACCTCCTTGACCCCATGGAGCCCGACCTTGATGCCTCGGGAAATCAGGAGACCAAGGCTACTGGGTGGTTGATCAACCCCAAGTGCAAGCTTGATGGTACAACACCTATCAAGCGTCAGACTAAGCATCTGTACCTTCGGTTAGATGCCCTTCAGGGTGAAATCGAGTCGTGGATTGCCTCGGCCAAGAAGGACTGGAGTGCCAACTGTACCTCGATTACTTATTCCTGGCTCGACCAAGGCCTTAAGCCTCGCGGTATCACTCGTGATCTCAAGTGGGGTGTACCAAGTATGTTTGAGGATCGGTTTGTCAAAGGAAGGATTTCATGCTGACATGTCCACTTAGTTCCTACTGGTCTTGACGGTCTGTCCGAGGAAGACTTTGCCAAGAAGGTCTTCTATGTGTGGTTCGATGCCTGCAGTATGTTTCTCGTTTGAGAATGAAATGTTTTGAATACTGACCTGGATAGTTGGTTACCCATCGATTACCAAGACATTTACCGACCCTGGCAACCCAGGCGGTACTAACTGGGAGAAGTGGTGGAAGAACCCTGAGGAAGTGTCCCTGTACCAGTTCATGGGCAAGGACAACGTCCCGTAAGTTCCGTTGTATCTCGGACAATCTACATTGTTCTGTGAGCTAACCTTTGACTCGCAGCTTCCACACTATCATCTGGCCTGCCTCGCAGATCGGTTCCAAGGAGAATTGGACCAAGGTCAAGACTTTGTCCACCACTGAGTACTTGAACTATGAGGGCGGCAAGTTCAGCAAGTCCAAGGGTGTTGGTGTCTTTGGTAACAATGCCCGTGACACTGGCATTGATCCCGACATCTGGAGATTCTACCTCTTGTCCAGACGCCCAGAAACACACGACTCGGAATTCAAGTGGGAGTAAGTTGCTTGGAAATGTCTTGTTTGATTGTAGGATTCGGCACTAACATTTTCAAAGGGAGTTTGTTGACGTCAACAACAACGACCTGCTCAAGAACCTCGGCAACCTTTGCCAGCGTGTGATCAAGTTCACTCAGGCCAAGATGGACAGCGTGGTCCCCGAGTTTGACCTCTCCAAGTTCCCTGCTCTCCAGCAGCATAAGGAGGAGGTCAACAAGCTTCTCCAGGAGTACAACTCTTCCTTGAAGGGCCTCAAGCTCAGACACGGTCTTTCTGTCATCATGGCGTATGTCTCTTTCAAGTTGATTTTGAAAACCTGATTCTAACATTTGCGACTAGCATCTCTGGTTTTGGTAACAAGCTTCTTCAAGACAACAAGCTCGGCAACCAGCTCATTGCTGAGGAGCCCGAGCGCTGCAATGCCGTTATTGGTATCGCTTTGAACATCATCCACCTTCTTGCCAATGTATTGGCTCCTTATATGCCCGGCAAGTCCCAGGCTATCCTCAAGCAGCTCGGTTTCGAGGGGGAGGGCCAGACGGCCAGCATCCCCGACATTTGGGAGGCTGATGCTATCAAGCCTGGTCACAAGCTTGGAGAGCCTGAACTGTTGTTCTCTACTATCCCAGCTGCCAAGATCGAGGAGTGGCGCGATGCTTTCGGTGGTGAGGAGCTCCGGAAGATTAAGGAGGCCGAGGCCAAGAAGGCTGCCGAGAAGAAGCTTGCGAGGGAGAAGGAGAAGGAGAAGAAGAAGCTTAAGAAGGAGAAGGAGAAGGCTGAGAAGGCTGCTTCTGAGGCTGCTGCTCCAGTTGCTGCTGGAGAGACAACAACATTGCCACTGAGGCCGGCGCCTGCTAAGACTGCTGCTACGCCATCGGCAGACGAGCCTACACCAAAGGCTTGAAATGGCATGTAATGGGTATGGATAATGACCGGGACGATAAAGACGTGTTAGATAGATTTCTTGATAGCGATCCAGCCTGTCGTTATGTCTGATTTTGCTGTCAACCTGATGTGTGAGTTGTGAAGATCTTCAGTCTTAACCCTAACCCAGACTAGCCGACCGATTTCACAGCAAATTCACAAAGCAATACATCACCACTTTCTTAGTCGTCAAAATACATCAAAATGGCGTCAAACCCACAAACAAAAGAAAAAATGCCACCTCCAGAACAGACTTCATCAGACTCAAAATCGAAACCGCCACCAAACTTTCCCACCCCGCTGCCCCAATCCACCCGCTCCGACATTCTCACCTGGCGTTTCCCCAAGCCGTTCCACCAGCTAACCCTCACCGGCCGCTCCCGCGCAGCATGGCACACCTCATTTGTAATCCCCGAGCTCAACCTCCTTCTCGACGCCGGTCTGGTGGTGGGAGCTCACAGGCCCAAGCACATCTTCCTCACCCACGGGCACTCGGACCACTGCCTCCTCACCCCGGCCTTCCTGAAGGCCGACCCCCCTCACACCCCTCCGCTGATATACTGCCCGAAAGAAATGGCGAAGCCGCTGGAGCAGTTTCTGCAGGGGAGCCAGCTGCTCAACAAGGGGTTCACTGGGTTCGGGGAGGGGGAGGGGGAGTGCAAGCTGGAGAGGCTGGGGAAGTACAGCATCACGACGATGAAGCCGGGGGAGGAGACGGAGTTGAGGTATGTGAAAGGTGGGGGGCAGAAGTGGAAGGCGACGGCGGTGAGGTGCGATCATACGGTGCCGAGTTTGGGGTATGTTTTTAGCACGACGACGAGGAAGTTAAAAAAGGAGTTGAGGGGGTTGGGGGGGGAGGAGATTAAGAGGTTGAGGGGGGAGGGGGTGGAGGTTACGGGGGAGGTGGAGCAGCCTGTTTTTGCGTTTATGGGGGACACGACGGCGGGGGTGTATGAAGAAGGGGGGGAGATGGATGGGTGGCTGGGGAGGGGGGTGAGGGTGGTGGTGACGGAGTGCAGTTTTTTGAGGGGGGGTGATAGGGAGCATAGGGAGCAGGCGGACAAGACGAAGCATACGATGTGGAGTGATTTGGAGGGGGTGGTGAGGAGGTGGCCGGGGGTGGTGTGGGTGGTGATGCATTTTAGTTTGAGGTATGATGAGGGGGAGGTGGTGAGGTTTTTTGAGGAGATGGAGGATAGGCCGGGGAATTTGGTGGTTTGGGCGGATGGGGGGGCTGGGATGGAGGGTGGGAAATAGAGGGAACTAGAGGTGGGTGTTTAGAGGGGACATATGCATTTTAGATGGGGGTATCAGTTCAGTCTTTCTATTTAAAAGGCATACACGCCATCATTTGGTCCACATTATCCTCCTGAGCCTCTCCTTTTCCGCCTCGCCTCCGAATATGACATCGATACCTCTTCTGGCGAGATCACACATCTGCTGCCGGCTTAAGCCAAAGTGCTTAGCTACAAGGGCGCATTCGTTGGATAGAGGGCTGCCGAAGACACCCACATCATCGGTCTGTTCATGCTATGTGTCAACCACGATTCACTGGCCCTTGTTGTGCAAAACTTACACTCAAGACAACAACTGCCTCATCCACCTTCCACCACTCTCCAAAGTGACTAATTTCTGTCAGCACGTCACATCTCTGCCAAGGTATCCACAGGTAACTCACTGCGCCTCGAAACCACCGCAAATCATGCCGGCATGGACATTACAGCTCAAACACAACTCCAGCCCCATCCTCTCCCCATTGGCTGCCCGTTCGATAACCTTCCTTTTGATGCTATCACTCAAATGAATAACATGCCCTAGTCTCGCTGGTCCCCAGCTAAGCAACAATTCCAGCTCCTCCTCCGTACCTGAGACCTCCGCCTCTGCAAAATGAAGTGTGATCTTTACTTCCTCCTGCTTCGCCCGCCGAAAGACGGGCGAGAAGGTGCTGAGGTTAGACACACAAGCTGGATCACCGCAGAGATCGATCCCTACTACGCCCTTGTCCCGGAAGGCGAGGCAGAGGTCTAGAACTTCTTGGGCTTGGGCAAAGGTGTTGCGGCGGTCAACGGATAGGATCAACTTCGTCCGCAGCTTACACCCTGGGTTGGCTTCGAACTCGGCGATGCAGTCAAGAATGGTTCGGACGTAGTTCTGCTTGGTAATGCCAGCTGCTGAAATAGCACGGGGGGTGGTGCGCAGTTCTAGATAAACCACTCCGTCGGCCTCGAAGTCTTTGAGGACGGCGAGGGTTGTATACCGAAGAGCCCAAAGGTCGGAGACGAGGGAGTAGATGTAGGACGAGAAGAGGGGAAAGAATGTCTTCAAGTCATAGTCGTGTTTTCCTTTGGGCATCTCAACCAGTGGATCCCGCAGATCGGGCGGCGAAAGGGTGTTTTCTTTTTGTTTTTGAAGCCATACCTCATGGAGAGTTTGGCGGGAGATGGAGCCGGAGAGATGGGCATGGAGCTGTGTTCTTGTGAGATTGTTGTTGCCATGGCGGACGAGGACGAAATACCTCGATTTTGGGGAAGGCGATGAAGTCCATCATCTCGTTTGAATTGACCGGTAAATGTGAGGTTATCATGGGATATCGTTGTTCAAACTTCAAGGTTCGGCGCCAAGCCAGGCACACCTCGATCAGCAGCAGCGCCTCCGCTCGCAGGCGGCCCCGTACGGATGCCGGGTGCTGCCGAGCGGGTGGTGATTCCGTGACGGGTGCCACATTGAAAAGAAATGCCGAGCTATCTAAAACATCATGCAGCTTACTTTCGTAGTGGTTGCCAGGTAAACCGAGGTTTCTTCTTCTTCTTCACTGCCCAAGAGAGCCATACCACGCCGAATGGGAAATTGGAAACCTTTGGGCACTAACTCGTCTCTGGAATACTAGGGAGTGAGCATTGCTGGCGTTGTTCGGAGTTTGCGCCGGCACGCCGAATGAAGCATACCGGGTGTCTGACATGCCGGGTCCCTATGTTTCAAGCCCCAATCGCATACATTCCGATCTTCTTGATTGAAATCCTTCAAGAAAGACTGTTTGGGATTTTTGGCAGAAAATTTATTTGACCGAGAAAGGCAGGCTGACCCTTCCCTGATGTTGCAATCCCCATCCCCACAGCCAATTCTCCATCTAACCGCGCGCGCCACGGCTCTGCATTGGGGACGACGGCCAGGGTATTTTCTCCATCCAGAAAAAGCCCCTTTTCCATCATCCATGCGCGGGTTGGGTGACTCGGACAACCGGGCACCTATTCCCATCCTGAGGGCACAGCAGCATCCATGGCGAGCGCACAGCGTCATCAATACAATTATGATCCAGATCGTATCTCTGTCCATGCAAACCTTGACAAGGTCTTTGCGACCACAGCTTGCTGGGAAAGATACGGATTAGTAAACTTGATTTTGAAGATGGTCGATAGAGAATGGTCCGTGCCATAGCTAATGTCCGGGCTGCAGGAGAAAGCGCAAGTCGGTGCATGGACCCACCAGAGAAGAGCTCCCCTTCTCCTTGTCGCTCGTTCGACCCGCAGCTTGGAATCCTCCACCCAGTCCACCTTTAATTCAAAGCCTGCAGTTTCCGACTTTCCGCCGGGTCTGCGAGAGATAGCGACCGGCATTGCTATCAGGTCACGGCATCGCGGGTGACAAATAGAAGATTCTGTAAATATACCCGACAGTGCATACACTGCCGACCGACCGATTCCATACCGTCCCGGCCGGATGCTGTGCTGCTGCTGCGGTGCAGGTCGCTTCCAGGTTCACAGATTGCAAACCACCCCTGGAGACTGGCGGACACTGGACCCGAATGCTGCTGAGAAAAAAAGACCAAGCTAGCTCTCTCACCAACACAACATCCTGTTAAACATATCCGCTCCACCTAACTCAAAAATCTACAGTACGCCTAGCCATTTCTTGGAGCATGCTCAATACAATTGATATCGAATTCTATTCATCAATCCTCAACACCTTCAGTGGTCAGTGCAGTCCCAGCAGGACGGCACTTTGCAAGGGTGTCGATTCACCCACTGGTCCCCTTCCCAATCCAGCAATCCAGACACGACTAGGTTGCGCTGGGTAATAATCGCAAAACTGGCCGGTCACCCTCCCGTCCGCCAACCGAGAGCTGCCATTCTTCTTTTTTTTTTCCTTCTTCCTCCTTTTCCTGTCCCAACCTCTGTTCATTCACCGTGACCGCACTGGACGACTGTCGGTGTTTCTGCTGCACTATCGTCCATACCATCGCGAATAACGCAGTGCTGCGATCGGTGTCTGCTTGGGCCTCCCCTTCCTGCTCGCCTCCCCCCCCTCTCCACTCGCTATCCGATAGTCATTTCATTCAGCACCGTCGGGCCCTTGTCTAGCTGTTTTACTGGCCCGGCACACCCACCCCTGGAGCTCGCATTCTTCCCCCAAGAGAACTCCTGCATCCATTCAACCACACCCTAACCTCCAAACTAGCACCTGCTGTCTCAATCCTGCCGACATCGACAATCTTCGTCGACTGCCACCACCCGCGCGCGCCCATTCGTCAATCGGCCCCCGCCCCATTGGAGAGAGGATTGACCACCACCACAAAGCACCGCAGAGATGGATACAGGCCGACCGAGTGATGTGTCGCCCGAGGCGATGCAGGCACGCATCCAGCAAGCGCGTCGCGAGGCTGAGACGCTCAAGGACAGAATCAAGAGAAAGAAGGAGGAGTTGGCCGACACAACGCGTGAGTTTTCCCATTGATTGCAGGTGTCCGACACCGTCGCCGCCCATCCCCCGCGCCCCTCCCTTTGTGCGATCGAATTGCTGCTTACGCCATCATGTTTGCTATCTCCAGTCCGCGCTGTCGCCGCCCAGGCCCACGAGCAGATCCCAAAGAACCAGTTGATGAGGACGAAGAGGACGCTGAAGGGTCATCTCGCAAAGATTTATGCGATGCACTGGTCGACCGACCGAAGACACCTCGTTTCTGCTTCACAAGACGGCAAGCTCATCATCTGGGATGCCTACACAACAAACAAGGTGCACGCCATTCCCCTCCGATCATCATGGGTCATGACTTGCGCCTATGCCCCAAGCGGCAACTATGTCGCCTGCGGCGGTCTCGACAACATCTGCTCCATCTACAACCTTAACCAGAACCGTGACGGGCCCACGCGCGTCGCCAGGGAATTGTCAGGCCACGCCGGTTATCTTTCCTGCTGCCGTTTCATCAACGACAGAAGCATCCTCACCTCTTCCGGCGACATGACTTGCATGAAGTGGGATATTGAGACTGGCACAAAGGTTGTCGAATTCGCCGACCACTTGGGAGATGTCATGAGTATCAGCTTGAACCCAACAAATCAAAACACATTCATCTCTGGTGCTTGCGATGCTTTCGCCAAGCTGTGGGATATTCGCGCCGGCAAGGCGGTGCAAACATTCGCCGGCCACGAGTCCGACATTAACGCCATTCAATTTTTCCCCGACGGTCACTCTTTCGTAACAGGATCCGACGATGCTACCTGCCGATTATTCGACATCCGCGCCGACAGGGAACTTAACTTTTATGGGGTGAGCAACGAACCTATAATCACTGAAATTGGGCGGCCAATACTAATGCGGCTTCATAGTCGGAATCGATTCTGTGCGGCATCACCTCAGTTGCTACCTCCGTATCTGGCAGGTTGCTGTTTGCTGGTTATGATGATTTTGAGTGCAAGGTAGGACAGACCTTAAAAATTCCCTTTGTGCGCCAAGTTTGTGAGGCTAACCGACGGTAATAAGGTTTGGGATGTTACCCGGGGCGAAAAGGTTGGCTCTCTTGTAGGCCACGAGAACCGCGTCAGCTGCTTGGGAGTCTCCAACGACGGTATAAGTTTGTGCACCGGTTCATGGGACGCTTTCGTAAGACCTCGCCCTTCCCGATCTCCTGGTTCTGTGAAACCACTCTCTCCTCAGATCGCTAACAACCACAACAGCTCAAGGTTTGGGCCTACTAAGAGTCCGGCCATGGTGATGCCGATAATGAACAGTCTTCCCGTACGGATACCCGACCGCCACCAGTGCGCCGCATATGAGAAAGAGAGGACCGTCAAGTGCCTTATTATGTTGTTCCTAATTCAATCTGTCGACACGCCCTTCTTAATCTCACCGATCAGGCGTGGACTGAACAGGACGAAGTCACGATATTCCCCCCCGCGCGCTTTTCATTTTTCTTTTGGCCTCAAAACGACACAACAACTCTCCCTCATATACACGCACACAAAACAAAACCTCGGCCATCTACTCTAGTGTGTTTTGGTGTACCTGGGTTTGCTTCACTATTGGCTGCTTCTGTTTTTTTTTTAACGGGGGAATGTTTGTTTTACTGCAAGGCTATTTGCTCTTGGACGAAACTAGCTTTGAGGCCGAGGGAAGGGAGGGAGGGAGGGCATGATGAAGGGGGGTAGAGAAGAGAATGGGTGTTTGGAACTGGTTGTGGGAAAAAAAGAAGAATTTTGCCGTTGGGCCCCCTAAATGACGGATCCTCCCAAATTTTTTATTTTTTTTTATTTTTATTACTCTTTTTTGGTTGTCCTTTTTCTGTTTTTCTTTTTTTCTGTGTCTTCTTCTACACCTTGTTAACTAACAACTTAACATTGCCACCACTTGATTCTCTTGCACCATAGTTCTCGGCGGTTTTTGTTTGTATACTCTTTTTTTGTTGTTGTAACGGGGGAGGTAGGTGGAGATGGTGGTGGTGGTGGTGGTGGTGGTGGTGGTGGTGGCAGGCGCGCACGGCGGGCTATATTTAAATCATTGGATGTTTAAACTACATGCTGTCTTGTGATGTTGTGATTTATGTGTTGCTTCGCCGTGTTTGTTACCTCAAGTATGCTGTGTTCTTTCTGTTAGGCATGGTCGATGTGAAACTAGTTGTTACTGCCAGATGGAAAGCAGCTGGTCGGCATAGACTGTCAGACAAGACCAACAATTGGTTTGATATAGGTACCTGAGACTGGTAGTAAGAAAGTTGCTGGGATAAAAGAAAACGAGGATGGGGGGAGAGGTGCTGGATAGCAAAGGGAACCAAAAGTTGGGAAAGAATTTAGCAAAGGAAGATGCAAGACATCATGGGAAAGGTGAGTTGTAATAATGCATATCTAGTTAAGCTAGAGAGAGGGCCTTGAAGATATAATTCAGGGAGGATAACGAGGTTGGAGTGTGTGTATCAGGTATATTTTTTTTTTGCACACATATTTTTCGTATCATTGGCTTTGCACATCATGAGTACTTACTAGATCGCCCAAGAACATGAAGGCTGTTTTGTTTACCCTATCAAGCAGGTCTTTTAAGCATGGTAAATGAGCAGAGACTTGGATTTTTTTACTGTCCCTACCGGGACAGATGGCTGGACGATGCTCTCTTGTGTTTTGCTACGTGTTTGATTCAACCAACTGACAAACGATGAGGCTTTACAGTCTAGCTACCTTAGGTCAGGTAGGTAACCTTTGAGCCAGACGATGGACCTCTAGGTAGTGGTAGTATGTGTTGGGTAAGGTAGGTAGTCTTCAAGAACTACAAGTCATTGGGAGGTTGGGAGGGAGGGGAGGAGGGGGGGGGGGGGGGGGCAAGAGTGTTTGGTATTGAAGCTTAGGAAATGTCAAATGTTTTGAACTACCTAGACCTTTCGGAGTTGACTGTGGACCGTTTTTGAGCTGTGTTTGTTTCCCCAGTGTAGTAGCTTTCAACATTGTTTTTTTTTACGTCGGTTGAGCTTCATAGATAGGTAAGGTAGGTGAGAACTTCAGCCTTTGTGTGGGCGGTTTTTCTTGATTGGGGCTGACTAGGCGACCTTCAACCTTTCTCGAAAGTTCACCTGCGGTCGGTGGGTTGAGTGTTGGGTAACTAGGGGAAGTGAGTCCCGTTATCTGCTCTGTCGGATAGTTACCTATGGTGGTTGATTTGTCTCCATGTTGGCGGGTCGGAAAGTTAGATGGAGGATTCGGTGGTGAGAGAATGGTCGGTTAATGTACCTAGAGTACAGTTGTTGTTTGTTGTTGAGACATTTCGGTGGTGCCGAGAGTTTGGAGAAGATGCCTATGGACTACACTTGATGAAGGGTTGGTGCACTGACAAGGCTGGGGAAATGGTGTTGAATGAGGTGTGGGATTAGAAGCCTGGAATAGGAAGAAAGTTTGTTTCGATGATGTAGGATGGCGTGTTCCTTTGGCGATGGTAGAGCTGTGCGGTGATATGATGTATGTTTGATTCTTGCTATGGATCGGACATGAGCTAGTATTGTGACGATCTCCATGGAAATTGGTAGTTCTGTGTCGTCAGCCATCTGTGTCAATATGGCGTAGTTTGGTATTCCTTTGGTTCCGTCTGCCCATATATATATCCCGGAGACGAAGTCTTGGGGAGTTTTCACGCGTTGTCTTGAGGCTTACTTAGGCTTTCTAGATCATAGAACCTGTTGTTCTTTGCTTTCTTTGACTACTTGAACTATACATCACGAAACTGTGGTCTTTAGCTGTCGTGGCGCCTGATTAAAGCTGCTCTTGACATAGCCCGTCCGTTTTACCGTGATGCTTCGTCCTAGTCATACTACGGTAGAGAAAAGGAGGTAGATGAAGGCTCCTAGATGATCAGGCCTCCCTTTTCAAAAAAGGGCGTTGAATGGGTTCCCCGGAAGCAGCAGAATGGTGAGCCCATAGCTAATAACACATCCTACCGACGGGTGTATGTACCGTCATGTAACGTATTGATCATGTAAAGGTTGTCAATTTGAATCTGTGGCCTAAGGAATACGAGAATCATGTCGCTCAGGGTCCTCGAATAGTCTCATCCTCGCTGTAGGAGGCGGGTAGGATGGGACTTCGGTCGAGAAATGAAGATCGACATGTTTTTTGAGGTATTGAAAAGGTCCTGTAGAAGGATAAATGTAGTCCAGAATTCAACGTGTCTATCTACCTAGACGTTCTTCCGTGAAGAGGTATCAGCTAACCTGAAAGCATGGTATATGTACCGGTGAGGACCTCGGTGTGGCAATGTGCTGCAGCTGATCCTGACGCCGTTGTTTTGTTCACAGCTGTTTAACTGACAAGGTCGTCGACCTGCCCCTGAAGAGCAGAGATATCTCGCTGAGTTTGAACGGGCCAATGAGACAGCATCTATTACTTCGTAGAACATAGCACCCACAGAGACATCGTGGTGATGAGTTATCTATATGGGACAAGCCTGAGCGTCAAGAGACAACTGCCGTCTTTCTCGCCGTGTCCGGTCTGTGCGCCGTGCACAGTTCGTCGTAGGGCCGCAGTTTTCGATAATTCCTCGAAGGTGACATGATACCTATGCAGGTACTATCGATGGTTCAATGCAGAGCCGACCGGGCGGTGACGCTCAGGACCACGGCAACGGCGACCTCGGCTCTCGAAAAAGGCTTCACCGTCTCAAAATGGAAGGCTTCTGGAAGGAAAAATTCGACGGAAGGGCAATCGCGCTAAGCCGATTTCCGAATAGCCCCGCTCTCCTGCATCGTGCAGACGGGTTCTGGGGAAACAAGGGCCACTTGGCAGGCAAGGGCAGGTGAAACACAGCATGAAACGTGTGCGGTGGAGATCTTGCCAGGAACAAGATGTTGATCTGATTCTTGCCGGCTTCCGATTGCGACGGGTTCGTACTGGGCGCCGAGATCTTGCTCGTACGAGGATCGTTCCTCTAATGAAAGCAAAAAATGAGCAAACTGTTGGCCACGATGACGGAGTTTGATTCTTCGGAGGAACCGTATGACATATTCGTGATCCTGGTGCTCGGGATCCCCTTGAGGAAGTGTTGAATTCGGGCATGAAGCTCCGCCTCAGCATTGCAGATTTGCACATCGGTCTTGAATCTTGACGTGCGTTATTTGCTTGTTGGAATCAAACTAGTCAATGCCGCCAAAATCCCCGGGGATCCTCGGTCTGGGGTCTCAACGTTCTGGCCCTACATACTACCTAACCTCCATGAGGGCTATTTGTTCTGCCGGAAAATGTTGCGCTTTGCCACCTCGATCCATCCGACAACCGGTCACGAGGTCCAATTTTGGATTGGCTGCTTGAAACAAGAGCCGGGAGAGCTGAATCGAAAGGATGTGCCAACAATGGCTGGCTCAACTTGTTTGAACTGCCTGACGTATAATGGAGATTATTTATCAGCTCCATTTTATTTCGAATCAGAAACTCGCAATTTAGTCTTGGTATCACAGCCCTATGTACATCCATCCATGGAGTTGTGCCCCTCCAAGCCACTTGACGCCTCGTTTTCAGCCGTCCGCGCCATCAAGCAAATCTCTGGTGGAATAACAGTCGGGATGTCGGAATGAGGTGAAGCTGAATCCTCGAATCCTTTTCGCCCTTTTTCGTCTTTTCCCTCTCCCAACCTCTCCAAACCCCTGGTCTCTGCTTTGCATTGGTTGGACTGTCGATCCCTGTCGACCACGCGACGAGTGCAGGGCACTGAGCCCGTGCAGCCCCTGCTTTAACCCCTTGTCGATCCCACTCATGGTTCCCACTTCCAACAACCGCTGATGTTTGCCCGCCTCTGAGCATCTTTCCCTCCTCCCGTCGCCTTCTGGAACTCTCACTGCCTGCTTTTTCTGACACGGCGCACCCTCCACTTCCACAACCGATCCCACGCTCGGTATCCATCGCCTCTGATCCTGACGTTGCATTCGGGCACCGCGTGGTTTGATACCCAGAAACTATCGTCTGCAACCGCTATTCACCCCCAGGTTCCTGGCCTGGCCATCACACGGCCTTGTTTTCGCCCATAGCATTCAAGAACACAGTCACACAAACTTCCCGTGCCGTGATAGGATATTCGATAAGCGACACAGCAGCCCCTGTCGAATACCGGACTCGCCGTACACAACAGCCGCCTGCCCTACCTGTCAACACGCACTCCCTCCCGCGTCCCTGAAACCTGGCCGTCATTACTCAGGCTCCCACGAATATTAAATCAACACACCCCGCGCCCGCACCTCTCGACCCCTCTCTTGCCCATCATGTCGAACCCTACACCAGCCCAGGAAGAATTTGCCTCCTTTCTCGACAAGAACAGCCGTGACTCATTAGACGGAATACACCCCGAGGACAGAGCTAGTGCTGCTAGAGAGGCAGCCGAACAAAGTGAAGACGAGGAGGAACAGTACCGTGCTCAGAAGATCGACGAAGCCATGCGGATGCCTACCATGGACTCCCGCACCGCGTTGCGACTCCCACCGACGTCTTTCGACGACGGTCATTCTACTGGCGTGAAGGGCGTCATCGCCGACGCGAGATCATACGAGAATGCGCGCCAACGCACATGGAAGGACAAGGCGCGCGCTGTGCGCCGGAGTGTTTTCGGTCTCGAAGGAGCCAGGCACAGCGGGACAGACAGCGAGGGAAGCGGACCCGAGGACGCAGATGAGGAAGAGTTCTTGAACCGCTGGCGGGAAAGCAGGAAACGTGAGTTGGAGGAAGAGAGCAGAAATCCTGTCCGAAACAGGAGAACAAGCCCAAGTGTCAGAATGTATGGCCACCTGGAGGAGGTTGATGCTCTTGGGTATCTCGACTCGATAGAAAAGGTCGGCAGGGAGACAGTTGTTGTGGTGTTTGTCTATGACCACCAGGTATGATTGGATCACCCTTATACCGTTCAAGAGCTTGTGCTGACTGGACAATCAGAGCGAAGTATCAGCGGCAATCGAATCGGCTCTAGTTCCCCTTGTCACGACATACCCCACCGTCCGATTCGTCAAAGTACATTGTGAAGAAATCGAATTTGACAACGCGGGCGTGCCAGCGGTCCTGGCCTACCGTAACCAGGGCGATCTCTTTGCCAATCTGACCGGGATACTGGAGCTGATTCCAGATGAGGACGACTTCGACACCGATGCCCTCAAGAAAATCTTTATCAAGCACAACATCTTGTAATTGCGCCTGGGCGAGTTTTGTTTCATGATTGGGCTACGGTTTGCATGTTCATGCTTGGGTTGTCTGGGTATTCCAGGTCAGGGAAAGGTTTTAAAGGTCATTTTTTCGCTTCGTGGCTGGGGCCAGAGGAGCGCCCCTTCCCCCCTTTACGTTTTAAAACTTGATGGTCATGTTGGGAAGACGCGAGATATGAGAATGATTACCAAAGATACCACGAGCTCGAGGCTCCCTTCACGGCTGATCTTTTGCGAGATGATGGAATGGCATTTTCATTTAGTTTGGACTTCTTGTGTTAGTCTTGGATCTCTGTATTTGGGTTGTTGTAATGCTAGAAACCTGGAGCGCCAGTAGATATAGGCATTCAGGCTGTACCACAAGTTCTCTTATTTTTGAGCAATATGAAACTGTGGAAGGTCAACACTTCCACCACCGTCACCCCGCACCGGCGAGGATGCCCCTCATCGCGATCCGAGTAATGCCAAGGTGTGGTGTGGGGATGGAGGTTTACAACCACTAACGATAACAGGTGGAGTGGTTCGAGTAACTGATATCAAACAATTTGGATCACTCAAGTCGTCCCCGAACATTGTTATTGCCAACAAGAGGTGTGTTTTATATCCCATCTGCGTGGTTTTCTTCCCAGTGGCGTCGGATCAGACACCGGGACCGTATTATGGTGAGCTTGTGATAATGGACAGTCATTCACTGGCTTGGTCGACCCGAGTTTAGCTTTGGTTGGGTGTAGTTCGGCCCCACCGTCTGCAGTCATAGTGGAGACATCCGTCATGGAGCTTCTACCCCGGAGGGGTCTGTAAGTCGGTAGTTCAAGGAATGGGGATGGATATCTTTGATGGGATTTCGATTAAGAACCCGTTGTAAACAGACAGCACTGAAGTAACAAACAGAGCTCTCTGGATATGCGCCGTAAGCTGAGATCTGGGTGCCTTGGATTCATTCAAGCACCCGACAAGGCGCCGTGCCTTATCCCTGAGCTCGGTCAACCCCGCAATGAGCTAACAGCTCGATGAGGGGCAGGCCGCGTCTTGTGATAGCAGCACCTCGACTTACAGCTCCAAACGAGAGCAGGCTCGGAACAAAGGGCTGGCTGGTCAGGCTGGGTGAGGTGCAGGCACAGGTTATCCATTTGCCTTCTCACCCACTTCACCCCGGAACCCCATCCCACTCTGTCCCACGTCTCCAACAGAGTTGCGTTTCCTGGTTGCTCTCCTTTCCCACATCATCGTCTACCTACCACGCTCTCCCTCTGCTTTCCCCCTTCTAACAGCCGCCGCATGCGACCTGTCGCCTTCCACTTGCAACTTCGGCCACCGGACCAGCGCAACCTGACTAGTCGTGTCGTGCTGCCCGCTTTCATTCGACTTCATTGTTATCCTGACAGCTGCCGCCAGGCCCCCGGAGCTCAGTTTTACAGGCTGACACGACTTGCCTCCTTCCCCACCTGGTCAGCCCAGTGTAAGGCAGCTCTGGCCCGCGGAGCGCAGGCAGAAACCCAATCCGCAAAACCGCAACAAGTTTGGCTTTAGTGTCCCCAAGGGAGAGAAAGGTGAAAGGGAACCACAGTGTTGAATCAAAGTTAGTTTTACTCACTCGCGGGCCTTGGAAACCCAGTGACTTTTTCTTTCAGGCCACTGCCCATTTCAGTCACACACCCTCCGCGTCTTCCGAGTCCTTCCTTGCCAGCTCTGTCCTGCTTCCTTCCGCATTGAACATTCCCCCCACCTTAAGCCTCGCCTTCCTGACCCTGTCTGCCCCTCATTACACATCACTACATCTCGACCTGGTCGGCTCCAAACCGCCTCCTCCCAACAAAATCGGTTTGGGCGTCGGGTATGACATGACCTTCGCAGGCTGACATACACCCTCATGATGGAACAGCAGACCAACGAATTTCCACCACTTCCACCACTCGAGAACTCCGCCACCTACACCGAGACCAGAGACAAAACTCAACCTGCTGCTAGCACTTCTACTTCCTCGCTGGACGACGAGCTCACATCATCATCGCCCGCTCTTCGCTTTCCGAAACCCCAGGGCAGTCAAGTTCTCGCCAACTGGATCTCTAGCAGCTCCCCCGACATCATGAAGACAACTGCAGAGCCAACCAATCTGGCCGACTCGGCCTACGAGATCATCAACCCCGCTGATACCACCGATTCGGAAAGTCAAGATGGCCGTATGACCGAGTCTACCAGCTCTCTCTGTGCCGGTCGGTCTGATGACGTCCATAGCTTGGACGGCTCTGATCACCAATATACAAGCGAGTCGGACGGCGAAATGGAGGAGGAGGATGAGGTTGATGATGAAGACGACGACGAGGAGGTGGGTAACTCTTCCCATGCTTCTTCGATCAAGTACGCGGACGAGGCACTTGAGAACCCCTCAACACACCTCCCCACAGCCAATCTTGAGTATGGGTCTTCTTCTGAGGGTTCAGGCGTTGTCGTACGGGCAATCGAGTTTCAGGAGGACAGTGATGAGCCTCTGATGCTCGAGAAAATCTCTGTCAAGCATGCCGTACGGGAGTATAACGAGGACGAGTCGGCCTCCCTAGCGCTGCGGCTCAAACTGAAGGAGCCACCCAAGCATGTGGTGGCAACCATTCACCAGACTATGTCCCGGGCCTACCTCTCAACAAAGGCCCCCTTGCGGATTGTTTACGTTGGCCGCCCTGATGCTCAACGGTCCGTCGTGCTGAAGATTTCCAGTGCAATCTGGGCTTCACCAAGCAACGGAGACGACAACCAAGATCACAGCAACCGAGACAGAGAAGGGGTCTACAACATCGTCCCCATCTCCTCATTCGGTTCTTCACCAGAGCTTGACCTTATGCATGCCTCACCATGCCAGATTAAGGTTGAACACTGTACATCGGCCGAAGAGGTTATCTACGAAGGAGGCTCCTTCCCTTCAGACACGGTATACAGTATTACAGTCGAGCACGACAAGATGTACACATCCATCTCCTCACCAGGCGGCAGCGCCATCCAACCCAGATACATCCTACCGCACATCGCCGTCTTTTATTGCAGCCAGGATGACGATGCCGACGCCGAGCGTACGAGGGACGCTGCCTGGTGCTTCATGAACCGCCACGGTGTTCCGTCCATCTTCATTTCGGAGAAGCAAGATTTTGCCAAGAGCAACATTGGCAGCTGGAACGACTACGTGAACGAGCACGCTATTCATCTTTGCTTGGAGTCTCGAGACCCTGAGCGGCCGATGCCTTCTCAGCGCTTTCCGATCGACCTGGCCTCCTTCAACGACATTGATGCTCGCCAGATGAACCGCAATCTCGCCTACCTCACCGGCCTGTCTGAGCCACAAGAGGAATCCTTCGTCGAGGTTGAGACTGCTAAGAAGGAAATGCCTGAAGTACAGATGGTAGAGCTTCTCGACACAGCCAGACAAGCATGGGCGAAATTCGTCGAGCGCATTGAACCTCAGCGTTTTCTGCCTCTCCTCCTGCCTCTCCTCCTGGCCCTATGCTCTCCCTACCTCATGTCAGTTTTTAACCGGGAGCCATCGTCGGCAGTAGTTCCCTCCGCTCAAACGCCACTTGCTGGAAATCTTGGCTCGACCCCAGTCTGTGTGGCTAGCCCCTTGTCGACAAAGAGCACATCGCGCGGTGTATCAACCACTACCAAGACAGTGGTGGTTAGCCTCACAGAAACCAAAACGGTTGAGGCCAGTCAGTCAGCGCCATTAACTAGTTCTTTGGCTTCTGCTCTCTCGTACGCCGGCCTTCTGTCTGATCGGTCACTGGCCCCAGTGCAACCAGAGGCTGAAAAGCAAGAGACAAAGAAGCCAGCTCCTGTTGCGGCAAAGATTGCTGTGCTCTCGGCAAACATTGTTGGCCCCAATGAGATCTTGGTGGACATGCCCTCGAACCACAAGGCTAGACGTTTGCTTCCCAACGGCCTCAACGTCAATGTACTCCGTGGTGACGTGTCTCTTGAGAGCGAGGCTGCTCCTGTTGATCAGGGCCTTCTTATCAAGCTTCTACCCAAGGACGCCTATGGCGCAGTGAACATCACTGTCTTCTCAATCCGTAAGCCCAAGATCAATGAAACCTTCGAAGTTGATCTTGGCAGGACTGGGATGGCTGATGCATTCGGGGCGGGCTTGCACATGCTGCAAGATGTCATGAAGAAGGTATCAATTGGCATGGACGAGGCCACCTCTCAGGTGGGCGAGGGCGCTGGAAAGGTCCAAGGAGAAGTCGCCAATGCTTTTAAGCATGCTTTGGAGGCTGGCAAATCGGCCCGGAGCCAGACTGCAAAGACACTGAACCAAGCTACCAACTCGGCAAAGGAGCAACTCTCTCGGTCTCTCAAGACAGCAGGAAAGCTGCAGGGGCATGCGGACTTGTCCATTCTCCAAGCTCAGATTAAGTCAAAGCTCCTTTGGCTCAAGTTACAGGGGAAGATGGAAGAACACGATGCTTACCAGCGCAATGCGACTCGCTTTCTCAAGATGAAGCAAGACGAACTGGCTAGGGTCCCGGCGCTGCGTGATCAGAGCACTTCCAAGTCGGCACTATGTGGAAAGACTTGGTTCCCTTACAAAGGGCATTGCAAGAAGGCCGGTCAAAACACTGAGGAGGTTGCTAGGGACAGCCGGTGGAAGAAGATGATTATGGGTTGAGTGACGACATGGGAGGTTGTTTTACTTTTGTATTTTTGTGATTTTAAATTCCATTGGGTTTGGCTGGGATTACAGGACGGTAAAGGGAAAGGAGGAATGCACGCCCATCATCAAGCATATTGATATGCCACGGAACTACAGCAAGAAGGGCGAAGGAATACCTGGGATTGGCGTCTTGCGTTGGGTTTCGGTTGTAGTTGGCATGGCTATACTTGGGTTCTTTTAACCATGTTTTATGTCTGTTTTTAACTTATTGTTACGTGGTCAGAGAGATAATGGCGAACCATGATAATGATACCGGGCAGCTTGCTTAAGCAGCTTATTAGACCATCACCTCGTTGTCTTATACCTTGCGAGAATAGAGTGTGTAATTCTTCAATGTGATAAGTCAAGTGACTATGCCAGTCAGGCACATTGAAAGGCCGTTTGTGGCGATTGTATCCATTGTTCACTGCCGTCCGGAAGTGTTCTTTGACATTGGATCGATCAGATGCCGGATTCAGGGGCTGCTTCAGGGGCTATCGTTGGGCTGGAACTTGCGCGCCAAGGGGCAAGTCATGATCCACCTTGAAGACGCACGGGCCCTCACCACGATGAAGCCCAACCTGCAGTTTGAACCCAGCTATTGCGACCCAATCAGCACGGAGCAGACCCACCCTTGTGAGAGGGGGAGGGGCAACCATCATCATTTTTCGGCCGGGTTCCATCTTTCACAACCCCACGCTGGTGCCTCGCACTGTCTGGCTGCTGTGACTGTGACTGACTGACTGAGCCTGAGAAGAGAACTGCTCCAGCGGTGTCTGCCTAGTAGCTGCCCAGCTAAATTTACTAAAAAATTTACTATCCACTTGTTTCCTCTCTGGACGGGCAACAGCCACCCACTTCTAACATTACAACCCAAAAAGCCCACTCCAGCACCACCCATCACATCACACCTCTCTTCGTGTCTTGTGCAAACAGCTCTCGGATACCCAACATCTGGTATGTACGTCTTCTTCCCTCCATTTCCCTCCCTTTGGTAGTTTTCAGATTTATTTGCCGTGAGGGGCATGAGTCTTTCCGAGACATGGCGGCTTCAAGCGATTCACTGCATTTGGCATTGCTTGGGGGACTTTGACCCCGCCTTGTTGTGAGATCGCGCGCGCCTCGATGGATGATGGTGGGGAAGGGGAAGCAACAACAATGAGGAGGATAGGGAACAAGGCTATATGCTTGAGCCTCTGCGGTTCATGGTCGCCAACAGATTTGGGTCTTCGGCATTACCATCGGCGCCGTTGAGAATGCTCTGGAGTAGCTCTCTCACCATGCAATTTTTTGCTCTCAGGAGCGGCAAAGAGCTTTGCTTAGTGGCGGGGTCATGTTTGGTTTACCACAACGTACCTAGTATAATGTGCTGACCATTTTCTATCCTCAGATTATTAGCAGCTCTTTTTTCTCCTTCATTTTTTGTATCACAGCCAACGCAAACATCAAAACCGCAAATATGTCTGCCCCCGAGAACGAGACCAAGCCCGTCGAGGAGGTCGCTGCTCCTGTTGCTGAGGAGCAGAAGCCAGTCACCTCCGCCTCTGTTTTCTCCATGTTCGGTGGCGGTGCGAAGAAGGAAAAGAAGGAGGAGGAGGACCGCGGCGACAACTCTGGCAGCGCCAAGGCCCAGCGCGAGGCCGCGGCTGCTGCTGCTGCTGATGAGGACCAGGCCCCCGAGTCGGAGGATGTCCATTTCGAGCCAGTCATCCGCTTGACCGAGAAGGTCGAGGTCAAGACCAACGAGGAGTCGGAGGAGCAGGTCTTCAAGATGCGCGCCAAGCTGTTCAAGTATGTCTCTGAGACCCGCGAGTGGAAGGAGCGCGGCACAGGTGATGTCCGTCTGCTCAAGCACAAGGAGAATGGCAAGACCCGGTTGATCATGCGTCGTGATCAGACCCTCAAGGTTTGCGCCAACCACTACAGTAAGTTTCCCCTGAGGATATTCTGCAGTTTGCCCGTATGCTAATATTTGATGCAGTTGTGCCCGAGATGAAGCTTTCCCCCAACGTCGGATCCGACCGCAGCTGGGTGTGGAACGCCTCCGCCGATGTCAGCGAGGGCGAGCCCGAGGCCGTCACTCTTGCTATCCGTTTCGCCAACTCCGACAACGCCAACCAGTTCAAGGATGCCTTTATCAAGGCCCAGAAGGAGAACGAGGCCTTGAGACAGGCTGCCGAGGCCGCTGAGGGGAAGACCGAGGAGTCCAAGGAAGAGACTAAGGAAGAGGCCAAGGAGGAGACCAAGGAGGAGGAGAAGAAGGAGGAGACTGCCTAAGCCAAGAACATCTTTTAACTTTATGGAAAGGACATATGCTCAGGAATAAGTAAACAACCTTCTTAAGCCCAACTACCCAACAACTACCCCCGGCGATGGATTGTGGAAGAACTGTGAGAATGAGGAGGATTGCATTATGACCATCACGATACGGGACACCCCAGGCCTGGTGACTTATGCCAGCCAAACCTCAGCGAGAACAAGAAGGAGGAAAGTCTTCCAATTTGGAAGCGAATGATCAGCGAGACAGCTGTAGATAGACCAATTACGTAGCATCAAGTTTTCGCTTGAATTATCCATCTCATGTCTCTCTGATGATCTGACTTTTGAAACTGCTCTGTTTACGCGTCCGCGATAAGCCTTGCCATCCAGGGCCGAGGGAGGAGGAAGGAAGGACCTGCCCTGGGAGCTGCTATCTCACCGGACGACTAATCTGGAGGTTTCTGTTTGTTTGATGACAAGTAAACAAGGTCGTGCCACAACAACGGCAACGACGACGGGCTCCTCACCTTCCCTAGCAGTCCACTGCTCTCTTTCCTAAAACAACAGATGCCGACGGTTCAAACATTGAATTCACTTCCGACCTCCACTGTTCTAACTTGTCGCTCTTCACCTACCGGCGCTTGTTGTTTTGTCCCTACATATTTCGTCCGTGCGTCTTGACGGAGCCAGACTTCCTACCACTTTACACTCTCAGGAGCACACGGCTAAACTCCGGATATTCCCGACATCGAGCACGCGCCACAATTCTGAATGCAATGGCTCCCCTTCGCCCCATCAGCCACAATGGCTCGAGCGCAGGTCCCAACGGTAAGTGATTCACGCTTGGCTTTGGTGGTGAATGGGTCGTGTCGTTGGTTGCAGTCAGCAGCGCGTTCCCTCTCTTTTGGAGTATTTGACGAACACACTTGGGAATTGCTTCAACCGCTTTCTTGCTTTCTCTGCCCCCACCAACAACATCGCAACTTGCGCGAACCGAGTCGCAGACATACAACAGTTACACAGATACTTTTTTTTTTGCTAGCAAGGTACACACTACTGCTTTCTTTACACTGGTTTGGAGAGTGGTTTGGAGAGTGGTTTGGAGGGAGGTTGGGAATAGCTTCTTCCCTTGCTGCCTAGCTTTAGGCAAGGAGCTTCACGCGACCATCCCGACTGACCAATCACGAGGGTCGAGGCAAGCGCCGAGAGAGAGAGAGAAACCGCAGCAAGCTTCGAGGCTGACCCGCAACTGGCGCAAACATCCCCTCGAGTTTTGGAATTCATCGCTAACCTGCAAATTCTCCTCTATCCAGGACTCAACTCGAGACGCAGTCGCCCCGCTGCCCGCTTGCACTCATCCACCGCCCAGAGTTCTATCGCCCAACCCATTGATCGTCTCAGGGTCGCTTCAAACAGAACCACACGTCACAGCAGCAACAGGGACGCCAGAACCATGATTGTCGAACGCAAGGTCAAGATCGTGACGGAGCAGCACAACATTGATAAGCCTCCTGTCAATGAAGGGTTTCCGATGAAGGAGTGGACGATTGAGGTGTACATTCTCGATCAGGATGGGAAGGAGAGGCAGGCCAGGTGCTTCACCAAGGTCGTTTACAACTTGCACCCAAGTTTCGACAATCCCGTTCAGAGTATGTCCACATGATGAAAGATCTTTGGAATGGGGATGTATGCTAACGGGAAACTACAGCATTCACTGAGCCGCCTTTCCGTTGCACTAACGAGGGCTGGGGCGAGTTTGAGATGCAGATTGAGCTCTACACCACCGAGAAGGGCGGGAAGCAGACCATTGTTCACGACCTCAACTTCGCGGCCCCTCAGTACGAGAACATCCACCCTGCCGTTTTCAAGAACCCGAGTCAGGCGCTTCAGGCGTTGCTGAGGGAGACGGGTCCTCTGCCATCTGATGAGGAGAGGAAGCAGCTGAAGAAGGGCGATGGCAGCAAGAAGAAGAAGACGTTTGACGTGGAGAAGATGGCGGATGGCTTGGTGAAGCTCAGCGAGGACGACTTGCTCCAGGTGATCCAGATGATCCATGATGGGAAGGATGACGGGACATTCATTCAGAACAACATCGACCAGGGGGAGTTCTCGGTGGACTTGTACACCCTGCCGGATTCCCTGATGAAGGTGCTTTGGGATTACCTCGTAAGTTTGGTCTTTATTTGTTTATTGTGGCAGTTCGATTTGCTAACTTTTATTTCTCAGCAACGTGCCAACGTCCTCGGCAGGGACTAAGGGCGCCTTTACCGCGCTCCTTGTTTCCCTACATCTGATTTCTTCACACAAACACAACACAACACAACACAACTGCGATGCATTTGCAATGGCGTTCTGGGCGTCTAGGAAGACAAAAAAAGAGGAGAGAACTTGCCTTTACGAAGTGAAGCTTGGCTTTGATTGACTCGAGGGGATCAAATCTTTCTCTTTTTTTTTTCGCTGGCGTCATCGGGCTCGTGTCTTTGCAGGTTGGCGGTCTTCTTTTAGTCTGTGGAGCGGAAAGGCAAGAGCTTCCACACTATTTCGAGAAGGCTCTAATCTTTCGCTTATCAAGTTCAGCAAATACTATTATATGGGAAGGGCTGGGGTTTTCTTTTTCTCCGTTTACTATGCTATCATGCCTCTGGCTACGGAACAGGTTAGTTCTCAATATGAGCCCCAGTGAGCACAAAAGATCGAGGTGGAAAACTGAAGGGTGGTTCAGATTGAGGAGGATGAACTGGACTGGCATGGGACTGGTTAACTTCTTCTCTGAGCTGCTTTCGGAAAACCATAGGTCGTTTAGTCAGGGCAGAGATAATGGACTTTGTGGAATTTTTGGAGGCAGGTGAAGGTGATGATGGTGGGTGGCGTGACTGTTGGTTTTGTAAATGTGTCTTACTACGATGGGTAGACGTGAATGATATATATCTGCTATGACATAACATGGAATGCTAGGGGAGAGTTGTGGTCACGTTTATAGGCAATGGATGACACTGAGGTTAGAAGCTCTTATGGGATTGGCCAAGCACGAGGTATCAGTCACAGTTGTGATCTACGGGTGCGACACCCGAATGTCCGGACTTTTCATCGCACTGGCGCGTAACTAATCGGCGGGGGTTTGGTGGTGTCCTTGAGCATGTGATGGTAGTTTTGGTGATATCGATCGGTGATCAGAAATTTCCACCTCTGGTGACGGGTGGTGATATGGATGCAAGGTACGCGGCGTCACCGATTCATAGGGCTCATGACACTGGCAGGCGTCTTGATGGTGGCTGAGTATTCCAGGGGATGTTCCTTTTTATGCTGGCTTAGTTGTTCCTGCGCAGCCAAGGTAAGTAGGTGTATAAGATACTTGCTCAATTTCACCGAGCCAGAACGAGGTGGAAAAAAACGCTGCTTGATGAGTGGTTAATGGGGAGGCTGAGTTGAAAGACCACATGACCTCCGTCAAACTTGGAATTGTTGGAAAACGTGACCCAGGTTTTACACGGCACGGACTCCACGGACAAGCCAGTGACTTGTCTTTTGGCTACGCATGCTTCCTATGAGTATTCGATTCGTCGATTTGCGGAGTCTGATAGTTGCGAGCGTTATGCATGATACTCGTGCGTAACAATCGATTGTTGCGTTGAGCCTTTGTTCATGGCCAGAAAAGATAAAGAGATCGGAGAAGGAGAGACCCTTTATGCAGTATCTTGACGGGATATGCAAGAGTGACTGGAGGCTGAAGCGTTATCAATGCATGGTTACACATTGGGGTAACCAACGCCCGGCCGACACCGAATGGACATATAATCGGGGCGGATAAGGCAAGCCGATTGTTTCCTATCCAATTGATACTCTCGATCTGAAATGGAATAGGGAGTTTTCGTGTACTTTTCGTAACTTCACTCTTACACTTACACACACCGCCACACGAGGCACGAGGAGGGGAAAACAAGGATTGCAGCGCGCTTCTTTGGACACGTTTGCCGAGGTCATCCGACACTTGACCTACAGAGGAAAGTGTTGACGCCACGAAACGCTCAAAGAGCCACCTTGATGGACTCGAGATCGAGTACATCGAGCCGCTTGTTCTTCAGCGATATTGTTTCTAGACGCAGCTAGGCAGGTGTAAGAGCTTGCCTTGTCTTGTCTTGTACTCTGATAGGCTCCCTCGAGTCCCCTCTGTGGACATCCGTTGCGCTCGTTTCCCGCACCCCCTCCTCCTTCGCTCACCCCGCAGCGGCACAGGGGACGCCCAGGCCACCGTGGCTAGCTCGCCCGGGGCGTCTTTTCCTCTTCAGCCTTTCAGGTTGCCCCCCAGCAGTCCCCGGGAATTTATTTTGAATGGGGCCCTTCTAGCCCCAAAAGCAGGTTCCATCCCGACTTTCCCTTGAACCCCGACTCCCCCCTTCACCCACCGCAAACCGCTTCAAGCCGACTCGTCGCGCGCGCGCAACGCTCCTCGGGAATTCTGGGGCCGACCAGCAACGAATTACCTAGCGATTGAGACAATTCTATAGGGCGAACGATTAAGCAACACACTCGAGAAATAGGCAAACGACGCCGAAGCAACAGTGACGTGTGTGTGTGTGTGTGTTGCTGTCTGCCGACTCCCGCAGCCGGGGCCGACTGCATCCCACCCCAAACCCGCCGCTTGCCCCGTCATGGCGCAATTTGCCGCCTCGGCCGCACAGCTGTCAATGTCGCCAATCTCACCCGCCGCCGCCGGCGTGTCTTCGTCCGCTGCCGCAGGAGGCTCCGCTTCTGGGCATCCGCCACCGAGTGGCTCCGCCGGGGCCGGCTCCGGTGGTGGTGGGGCCGTCTCTCCCCCATCGCGTCCGGGTCACCACCGAGAACGGTCGCAGTCCTCTGTTACCCAGGGACAGGGCGGACAACCGCAGCAACATAAGCGGGTGTATCAAGCGTGCATACCCTGCCGTCGTCGAAAAGTCCGCTGCGATTTGGGATCTGTCGACGATCCACACGAACCCCCTTGTGTACGATGCCGCCGCGAGAGCAAAGAATGTTATTTTAGCGCGACGAGGCGGAAGAGAAAGGTCGATGATGGGTCTGTGGAGGAGGACCTGGAGCAGGATGAATACATCTTGAGGAATGGTAGGAAGCAGCTCAAGACCACGGCAGAGTCACCGGCGAGTAGCACCGCCGCGTACGATCGACGCCTCTACAGCGAGGTTCCACTCACGCCCGGAGGTAGCCGGGGGAGGTCGATACCGCTGAAGAGGCCCAATGACTTGTTGTCTGGGAGAGAAAGAGGGGGGAGTGTGGGTGGTGGGGAGTTTGGGAATGGGGAGCCGAATACGCCACTGGAGAACTTTGAGGCCAAAACAATGATGAGGAGGGAGGTGTATGGGCCGCATGACGCGCTGGATTTGCTTTACAAGGCTGCTACGGACAAGTTAGTGGTTTCTCTACTGTTATCGGCGTTGGAGGAATGGGAAACTGACTTACGGACAGCTCGTCGCACAAGCTGGTTGAAAACCCCGCTCCACTTCGGGGAGTTGCGCAGTCACAGGCGCATACCCATTCACACTCCCACTCCCACTCCGTTCATGCCCACGATCATGTTGACTCCCGTAAGTCGTCGAATACGATCACACCGGGGACCTACCACCATACTCGACACCCCTCCAGACCGGATGGCCCGACTGTTGACCAGCACATCGACCCGGAGCTTAGCAAGACCGAGCAATTGCCGGATCTTGGCAAGGAAGAGGCCCTCAAGGCTTGGGCCAGATTCCGCTTCGTACGTGCAGGATGGTTTACTGCCCAGGAAGCAATTGATTACATTGATTAGTATGGACCGCACTGGTATCGTTTCTGAGGAGATCATTGCTGACTATGGCTCAGTTATTACAAGTATCTTTCACCACTTACACCCATATCGCCACCGACATTCCAAACTCCGTCCTCGCACTTGACGTTATTGACTGAGGAACCGATACTCACTGTGACACTCTTGACAATCGCCTCTAGGTACCGTAAAATGCCCGGTACCGGCGGTCACTGCCGCTCACATGCCATTCATGAACAACTGTGGACATATCTTCGTGGTATGATCGAACGGGTTGTCTGGGGTCAGGAGGCATTCGGCGGTGGCTTCTGCGGCTCGGGAGCAGATGATATGCAGAACTCGAGCACGGCACCATGGAGGGGCCTGCGGAGAGGAAGTCTCCGAACACTAGGTACCATCGAGTCGTTGATGATCCTGACAGAGTGGCACCCTCGTGCACTCCATTTTCCGCCAAATGAGGCCACCGATGAGCTTCTCCTGCCTGATTTCAGCTCGCAAAGCCCAACTGACAGCGACAATCATCGGCCCGGGGGAAGGATCGGAGGTCCCAGAATCGAAAGCTGGCTGGAGCCTGCGTGGAGGAGTGATAGGATGTGCTGGATGTTGTTAAGCACTGGAATGGGGCTGGCGTATGAGTTGGGCGTATTCGACGACATCGACGAGCTGCTTGAGACCGGGGCCATTGCCAGGCCGGAGTACGAGGAAGAAGCGTACCGGCTTCGAGCGAGCAGGATCAAGAGGTTGCTGCTGATCTACCTCAGCCAGCTGGCCGGAAGGTTAGGTTGGACGAACATGGTCCCTGACGAATTGCGAAGGTCGGACGAGAAGTACACCTTCAAGAGGAGGCCCAATACAGTGGAAGGGAACACGCCCGGGACGAACCAGTCGTCGCTGTCGAACGTATTCAACTACATACCTGATTTGGAACTCGATGATCAGATCATTCACTGCTGGGCGGGTATCAGCAACGCGATGCATCTGGGCAACGAGAAATTGTTCAGGTCGAGGAAGCATACGACTGACATCATCCAGAGCGGGAAGTACATCTCTTTGCTCAAAGAATTCCAACCTCTGCTGAGGGACTGGTGGAACCACTTTGAGAGATTCAGGATGCCACCATACATCAGGCACATACTCACAATTGAGTATGAGTATGTCCGGATTTACATCAACTCGCTTTCCCTTCAGGCTGTCGTCGAACGGTGCACTAACAACGCCGGTGGGGGGCCTAACGGGGGCAGTGGAACTGCTGCAGGGGGTGAGGCAGGTGGGAGTGTATCAGGGCAATCTGGGCCACAGTTGTCACCGCAGACCCAGCACTACTACGGCAAGCTGCCGCTTGGGCAGTTGGGCGGTTTTGGTGTTGAGGATCAGGAGTATGTGAGAGAGGTTGTTAATGGCAGCCGAAATCTGCTCCGGACCGTGGTGGAGGGTTTGTTGCCGGATGACTACCTGAAGCATGCGCCAGTCAGGACATACTTCAGGATCATTTCTGGTGCTATGTTCTTGCTGAAGACTTTTGCGCTGGGAGCGCCAAAGTCGGATGTGGAGATTAGCATTGGGTTGATGGACCAAACCGTCAGCGCGTTGAGGAACTGTGTCGTTGACGATGTCCACTTGGGGATCAGGTTTGCGGATATGTTGGAGACGTTAACGGGGAGACTGAGGAACCGGTTTATCCATGCGCCGCCACCACCTGCACCGCCGGCGGGTTCGTCGGCCGGGCAGCCGGATGGGATGGGAGGCATGATGGGTCATCATGGTCATGGGGATGTCAATGGTCATCACCATGGCGGGGTTAATGGGCATGGGTTGCACCACCAACAGCATCATCATGGTGTAGCGGATCCGTGGTTGAAGTTGAGAGAAGGAGCTGGTGCTGCTGGTATGTTTCTTCCGCTTTCCCATTATTCCATCTCCAAAACTAACATGTATGTGCAATAGAACGCTCAACAACCCCGGCCAACATCTCAGCTACCCCATGGGATCTTACAACGGGTAGCTTCCCTTACCCGACTGGCTCAGCATCCATGTTTGGGCCCTCCACGCCCGCCGCCACCACCGGCTTGGACGGCAGCAATAGCAACAACGGCAACAACGCTCATAGCCACAACGGGCTGGATACCAATGCGTTTATGGACGACTGGACCAACCCCGGAAACGAGATGTGGTATTTGCCGACTGGACCGGCGTTCTTCCAGAATATTGACAATAGTACGTCCGTGTCGATGACGGCGGAGGGCGTGAATGTGGGCGGGCTGGATTTGCTGGAGTACATGGCCATGGATAACCCCATGGATGGGTTTGGGATGGATGGGGGTGCTTTCTGATGTTTTTTCTTTTTGGTGGAATATGGAACGGAACGGCAAGCGAGGGAAAATTCAAAACTGGGAAAGTGAAGGGATTATCGAGCTATGGAGGGAAAATTGATGGCTTTACAAGGCGGGATTTGATGATGATTAGGCTCTTTTACGTTGCTCTTGTTGAGGCGGTGGGGTTTCATGTTTTTGTCATGTTTGTTGTTGCCAGCGGATATCAACGTTGTTGTTTATTGTTGTTGTTGTTGTTGTTGTTGTTGTTGCAGGCGGAATTTGCGTTCTCTCTGGAGGCAGGGCCTTTTTTACCTATGTCTGTCGTGTTTTCAAAATTACAGAACTGTTATCTTCATTCTGGGAGCTGGATGAGGCTGCCCAGTACACTTTTTAGCTTTATTGTTTACGAGGATGGAAGGGTTACAGGGCAAAAGAAAAGAAAAAGAATTATGAGCGGGTAAGGGCGTGATCGGCTCTGTTAAACTTTGCTAGTTAAATTAAATAAATTTAACCACGCTTTAGCTACCTTTAAACCGGAAAATTCCGTTACTAAAGCCGGTTATTAGGTAAGTTAAGTAATCTAAGTAATTAGTTTAATTAGTTTTATTTAATTATTAAAAGTATTATTAAGTTAGCTAAAATATTTACCTAACCTTAAAGTTAAATAATTATAAATTAAATTCCTATATAAATTTATTTCTTTATAAACTTTTAAAATAATAATAATATAATTATAATACTTAAACGTTTAAACTTTAAATCGAATATATATTTTTTATTATTTTTTACTTTTAATTTAATAAATTAATAAATTTTTATTTACTTAAATACTTTAAAACCCTAAATTTTATTAAATAAAAAATATTTATTTTCGAATTACTTAAGGAAGTTAAAATTTTTATAAATTAATAGCTTTTTTAAAAGTATATAAAAATAAATTTAAAACCTTAAATTTTATAATTAAATATCGAATTTCTATATCTTTCTTATTAGTAAAGCCTATATAAACCTAAATTACTTTTTTTTACTATAATTAATAATAATAATAATATTTAAAATTCCACTTAATTATTAAATTAATTTTAAACTTTTTAAATACCTCCTTTTAATATTTAACTTTAGTATAATTTTTAAATTTAAAAGTAAACCGAAACTTTAAATTAGTATTATTAAAAAAAAGAACTTTTTTAAAATTAAATTTATTAAATTATAACTTATCTACTTACTTTATTATAATACTTTAGAAATTTCGATTTTAAAATAGAAAATAATTTTAAAGTTTTAACTTATTATTATTATATTAAAAATTTAAAAATAAAAATAAGTTTTATTATAAAGTTTAATTAAATTAAAAATAAATATTAATACTTTTATAGTAAATAATACTTTTAAAAAAATTTAATAAATATTTCGGACTTCGGATTCGATAAAAAAATCAATTTATTTACTACTTTAAAATTTATTTAAAAATTATTTTTCGTTATTAATATATATCTTCTTTTTTATAAGTTTCTTATATTAATAAAAATAAACTTATTGTTTGCTGCGTTGCCCTATAGGTCTGTAATACAGAGCCTACAGGGGAGCTACAGTGAACTATGCGCTGTAGCAGTGCGTAGCGGAAGCAGAAGAAAGGGGTATGACAGCAGTGCTGAAGGAAGCAAGACCACTGTTATTACAGTGGGCAAGACGTCACAGTACAGAGGCTTTGAGTGCTTGTACTTAGTCTAATACAGAGGCTTTAAGTACATGTATATTGTTGACTTGTGCTCTATTACTTATACTTGCTTACTACATACAGGATTAAAAGGAGAGGAGAGGTCTACTTATACAAGTGTACTGGTCTTCCAGCAGGTTCTACAGGGCACTAGGCCCCTATAGGGTAGCAGGGTGCCCTATAGGACTACTAAGCTATAGAGGGTATAGCTTAGTTCTACGGGCTTCGATTCCCTTCGATAGCTAACAAATCCTTGGGAGCCGAGCCCTTTAATAGGTCTTGGGTTACACTAGACCCGGCACCTCAACACCTGGGTCTTACCCGGCACCTATTATATGCCACACGTTAACACCCCCTCTGTAGCTTATATAGGTGCTACTAAGCCCCCTCTACAGCATTGTACTGTAGGGCTTAGAATAGTTCAGTAGCTATAAAAAGCGCTAGAACTTAGGGGCTATTAGGGCCTTTATTAACCCGTCAGCAACTATATCCTCTATAAGTACGAAGGATATAGTAATATTACCTACTGAAACACTCTCTCTTACGCCCTGGAATTTCAGGAGGGTGTGTTTGGTTCGGCTATGGTGCTTAGGGTTGTAGGCAGTCTCAATAGCGCCTTGGTTGTCTGATTTCAGGGGAGTAGGTCCCTAGAGTGGGCGCCGTATCTCACTGAATAGGCCTCGTAGCCACAGTGCCTCTCGGTTGCCTTCCATAAGTGCCGTATATTCAGTTTCGAGGGTGCTGTAGGCTACTGTTAAGGCTCGCTTAGATTTCCAGCTTACTGGACCTCCACTAATGAGGAATACGTAGCTGTAGGTTGAGCGAGTAGTAATTTTGCAGCCTGTAAAATCACTATTAGTATACCCTATGGGCTGTGTATTCCTTGAGGCACCGTAGGTAATGGCGTGTTGGGCAGTGCCGTATAGGTAGCTAAGGAGCTTCTTAGCTGCCTTTAAATGGGCTACTGTAGGCTGCTGTAGGTGCCGTGAGAGCCACTGGATAGAGTGCGCTATATTAACCCTGGTTTGGGTTATAGCGTAAGTGGCAGTGCCTATAAGGCGTTGATATAGCTTCTGGTCTGCCTTGCTTAGTGGTTGTGATGGTGTTTTAGGGCCAGTGAGCCCTGGAGAGAGCGGTATTGCAGGCCTGTGGGTGTTGAGGCTAAAGTGCTGAATAGCCTCTATAATATAGGCTCCTTGGTGAAGCCACAGCTGGCGTTTGGGCCTGTCCCGTTCAATTTGAACACCTAGGAAGAGCTTAGCCGGGCCTAGATCTTCAATATCGTAGGCCTTAGTTAGGCCTTGCTTCAAGGCTTGGATCTTCTAGATAGAAGGCCCTACCAGAAGGCAGTTATCTACGTGGCTGATGATGAAGATGCCGTCCTTTACGTTATAGTAGGTAGCCGAATTAGAGGTCAAAGGCTGGAAGCCTAGGCTCTTGACTAGGCCAGTTACCTGCTATTGCCAGAGATAGGGGGCTTGCTTTAGGCCGTATAGGGACTTCTTTAGTAGTATAATTTGATCTTCAGAAGGATCCTAACCGTGTTGCTTTAGTAGTGTAATGGCGGCTTTACTGCTAAAGCTAAATTCGTATAGGCCTTCAGGGATTTCAATATATATATCAAAATCCACGCCGGAGTTTAAAAAGGCTCCTATAAAATCGATTTTGTTAGTTATATTATTTCTATGTAATATATATTAATATAACTACAAAAAACTATTGCTTATGTAATATTTGTCTTTGACGAATATAGTTTTAT